>WEIS01088821.1:0-13602 GCA_013389965.1 Todus mexicanus | reverse complement strand
ACTAACAATTCTTTCTTCCAAAATTAGCTTTCCCAATCTTACCAATCCCTCCTGCTTCCGACTGGAGTAATGGTGAATTTTAAAAATTGGTTCTAGTTCCAGTGGAATAAAATGCATCTAGGCCACTGTAAACAAAATGACTTACTACTCTAAGTGTTGTTATAGCTAATTGTTTGCTAAGTCTATCAGTAGTGTTTTCTTTCTCCCTCCCTTCTTTTTCTTTAGCTAAGAATACACAATGATAACCTCCTCCCAACTGGCCTCACAGTTTATATTCCATATGTAAAATACCTCCCTTTTTCAGAGTATTTCTTTGGGCTAAGAATGAATTGGACAAACTGGCAAGTTTTTTAATAATGCTTTGAAATAAAATTTCAAGAAACACAGCCAACTCTCACAAATTCCTTTATCCTCATCCTTTCTTCTTATTTTGCAGCTACTGACAGCTTAGAAAGTGCCTTAAATGGAGAAACTGAGGCATAGAAATGCTGCAAGTGTTAGATGAAATCAGGGAGACGTCCAAGGAGAACTGAAGTAGAAGGGCAGTCCTGGCCTTTCACTATATGCCAGGAAAGCAAAGGAAGTGTGGGCCAACAAAAGGATAAGATAAAATGCTTTCTACCAGAAGTATTTGTCACACCAGCTTTTTAATATGCTAGAATTGTGAGAAGAAAAAGCACTGATGATCAATTTCTTTTCTGACTTTCCTTGAGAGGCAGTATGAAGAAGACCAGTCAACGGAAGCTGAACCAACATTTCTAACCCGCATTGCAAAACTCTCATCAGTATGCAGGAGGTTATCCTTTCATGATAACATTCTCACTGCCATCTTTCAAAGTTTGGCAAGTTTTTTTGCTTCATATGGAATGATTAAAGTTACTTATCTCCATGAAAGAGAGCCCACATGCCTCCTGCAGATGCAGTGTGCAGGCTTCTGCATTGCTCGCACTCCGATTCTCCATCTTATCCAGTGAAATTTTAGATAAGCTTTATCAAAAGAGTTTGAAAGAACCTCAGATGAGCATATCTCACTGGGCGGGATGCACTCCTGGGATATAAGTGTTGTAAGGAGGACATTTGAACTTGAGCTGTCTGTAGATCCAGTAAGTAACTCCAGGAAGAAAGGGTGTTGCCTTACACTCAGTCTTCTTTAGAAGGCACTGAAAGCCTTTCTAGCTAAAGAAGAAGAAATAAAAAAAAAAAGATCTACAGATTCCATGTAGAGTTAGGAACTTGCCTGCATCTCCCTGTAGACAAAGCTTATTTCATGTTTGTACTTTGAACATTGGCATCTCTGGCACCATAAAGCCCCTATTCTCTCTGAAGCTGGTTGGGAGAGCAGAGGCAGCACTGAGCATTATGCCAAGTTCTCTGTGTGAGTATTTCTCTCTCTACGGCTCAATACAGCTGTTTGCAGGAATATCTAACAAGTATAGTCATTTGCATGCCATTAGTCAGCAAAAGCAATAAAAGCAATGATCTGTCTTGTGAACCTTTAGTACTGAGTCCCTTGTCAACGAAGAAGAGATGGAAGTGGTTGAGTTATGACCTAACATCCCAAATAATGGGACAGAACTATACGCAGTAGATGTCTCATGTTATAATGCTGCTCACAGTTGCTGTTGTCCCCCTCGTCCTCTTTGTAAAACATAACTTGCATTGATTTTTAATGCAGGGGGAAAAAAAAGGACCCTTAGTCACTCACTGTGGGAAACCATATAGATAAAGGCTGGGAACTGGCTAAATAAATTTCCAGTAGGTTTTATCCCATTTTCCTTTATGAGTATCTGAAGTCTTTATGCACTTAGACTAACCCTGACAGAGCAGCATAAGACAGTGCACAGCTTTTTCAGTGTAAAGCTGTGTGTCTTTCTAAGAGGGGAAAATGCTTCTTTTTGGATGAGTGGGGTAAATACAGCTAAAAACCTAAAGTTTGTTTTAATCAGGCTAATCTTCTTTGTAGTTTAAGAAGATCAGTTTTTGTTTTGTCTTGTTTGTGTGAATAAGACAAAGTTTTTCAGTAATGGTAACCAAAATGTTAATGGTACTTTCATAAGGTTACAAAATTACTGTCTTAAAAGTAAAGATACACCAGGGGTGCACATTTTTTTGCAGCTTTTAATCACTGACTTGTGCCCCTATGTGAATCTGCAGCATGATGTAAATTGTAAAAACGTTGACCTTTTCCCCTTTCTTTTCCCACTGGTCCTGGTGTACCAGTCTGTGCCCAGAGGGAAGACGGAGTCGCTTGCCAAGCAGCTATTTCCTTCTTTGTTATCGTGCTGTTCTGTAGGAAGCTGCTTGCCTTGTTTACTCTGCATTATACTGGCCCAGCTTGCATGATCTATGTGTTGTGGCTCCTTCTGTGTTCCTTGATACAGGTGCTTGAATGAAGTGTCACACCATTCCTGTGGGAGAGGGAGAAGGTGTCCTTCCCATTTGACCAAGAAGCTACTGAGATGCAGTGGAACTCAGGGAAAATCTTTTGCTGAAACCTCTCCAGCTTGATTTGTTGAGAGCACCTTACATTAGTAATTCAAAGAATAGTTCTTGCTTTTCAGTTGCAGTTTGCAAGTAGGGTATTAATATTTACTTACAGATTGTGATGATAAAATAATTACAAGCATAAACAATTTCAGATTCTGTGGAAATACTTTTAAAAAACAACACTGTAACAGGGCATTGCTACTTCAGTGACTCAGTTGGCTCCACTAGTGCGTAAACCAGGTATTATATGAAAAACGAATTACACCGTTTCTGCCACCTCCTTATAGAAACTTGTTCTTATGCTAGCACAGATAGAACAAATCTATAAACTTATTATCAGACTGTGATCCTGAAGCTCCCTGACTCCTAAGTGCCATGCTGTCTCAGGCACTATTACACTGAGGACAGCTATTCATCTTAGATCTCAGCTCTCCTACACACAGTCTAAATTGTTTGCCTCTCAAGAGACAGCAGTCAGGCTTTCTGAAAGCAATGAAAAGGAAAAATATGCTGATCAAGCGCAATACACAAACAGGAGCATCCATTATTTAAGCATATTTCAATTCTTTTAAACATTTCACTGCATTAGTCTTTGCTTTCAGTGACTTGATCTTGAGAATCTGTTTGCTGACTTGAACAGCTGAGGGACAACCTTTATGCCTTGGAAGGATTATAGAGTTACATTATTGTTTGTGTAAGTTTTTTTCCAATTTGTTTGATTTCAAGGGCCTTGCTTGCATAACTATGTGTACCTTTAACCCTCTTGTCTTTTGTTGTCCTCATTATTCCCCAATTTCACAAAAATCTTTGATGATTCCTTGTGGTTTCCAGTGTCAGGAGGTGCTAGTGAAAAAGTGTTTAGAAGACACTTAGCATTTCACTGAGAAATTAGAAAGACTTGTCCTTGCTGGATGCAAACAACTATGAAAAATACATCTCAGAATAGCCCATGATAGACTGCAGGCCTCTGGGCAATGTGGACTTCTGGTCACAGGGCCAAGAGTGAGGCACCTCGCCATCATAAACCTGGTCACAGACACATGGGTCAGATCTCTGGAGTCCTAGAGATACTGCACAGAACTTGAGAGAGCTTTTTTTAAAATATTTTTTCCTAGTTTTGGTGAAACTCCAGTTCTGTGTTGACAGTGAACTGAACTCCAAAAAAAAATAAAAATCAATCTTACATCCACCTTTCACCTTTTCATAATAGCATTATCTTTTTAACACCTTTTTACTCAAGATGATGGCAAACAATTGTCACAGTGAATGCTTTCCGTTCTACTGTGTTCCTTTCTAGCCCCCAGAATACCATCGCGTAAAGTTTTTTGTAAATACAGATTTGGTTAGATTTTTCCTAGAAATGGTAGGCTTTGTTTTCTTCCTTTTCTTCTCAACTTCTGTGTCCTACATTGCATAAAAGGTAGAGCAGCCATTGGACATTATCATTCCATTTTGTTTTTTCAGAATCTACTAAGGAAAACAAACCTAGAAAGTCTAGATTTCTGGAGATCTTGGTGTTTGTATGCGATATCTGGCTACATACCTTTAATCATGAGTGAGATGTATTTTATGAACTGTGAAGGAATCTTGCAGGTTACACTTTTCTGAGTGAGGGTTTTGGAGGCAGTAGTGAGTGCACGGTGCCAGCACCACACCCAACAGCTGCGTACTTGGGGTGTCCTTGGGCACCAGGAGGTGCAGCTATGCGTGCATGAGGATGCATTTGCAGTACCACATATAGTCCTCGAGGTTATGCTCAAAATTCAGTCTTAGCAGAAGAATACACATCTTCTTTTAAACCTCTAGCCTGGAAGCATGTCGGTTTGGGATGCCACTTGAGAGTTCAGAGGGTGATAGAAAAATGAAGGAGAAGGGACTAACAGAAATGTAATACTGGAAAAAAAATAATCCTGGGACTAATAAAGTGTCAGACACAAGAAATCAAGCATCCCTCTCTATTGGTATTATCTTTCCAAAGACAAGAGGACGTGCAACAGTGGCAGGAAACTTTTGTTAGTGACTTGCTTTCCCCCCAATTTGTTGGACTGAAGCAGGAAAAACATAGCTCAGTAATACATGTTGTGGTTATGCCAGCAGCAAGATGTTATGCGGAAGGGATCATCTGTAAATAAACCAAGATTAAAAAAAGAAAGGCGTGATCAGTGATCATGTGATGATGAGCAAAGATTATTCCTAACTGACTTGGAAGCAGAACTTTCCAACCCAGTTTGGTGTGCAAGTCACTGAGAAAAGTATTTTTTTTTCTCTTGTCTTTATCTCTTACTGCTGCTGAAGAAGGAAATCATAATTCTGTCCTAATTTTACAACAGGTTGGAAGCAGTTTGTTAGCAAAACACATGAAACCAAGTTGGAGGAAGATGCTGTTAGTTGTTGCCATCCAGACTGCCATCTAGGGGCAACTCGTTAAAACCTCGTCAAAGGTTGAAAGCTTTCTCGTTACAAGTCAAACCGGCAGATGTTTCCCCTGTATGACGCTCCAGGATCTTGCTACAGATATTGAGCACACTGTTTGGGGGTATGTAGAGTAGCATTAAGACTACGGGAAAAGAGATTGGCAAGAGACTACTACAGAATACAAAGGAAAAATCATCATTCCCTCACTTCCACAAACTACCTGGTGTTTACAGTCAAATCCTTCTGTGCCATCCAAGTGACTGGCATTAGTAATTCAACTTATTGTATAGATTGTAAGAAAAAATATGAGCTTCATATTCCTAACTTGTAAACATGCATGAAGGTTTAGGGTCAGGGCCATCTACTAGACCTATAACAAATGTTCTCTGTTAACTCCTCTCCCTTCTCAAAGGGGAAGAGAAAGGGAATAAGGGAGAGAGACTTACAGCTTGGACAAGAAAACTAAAACAGCTTTAATGAAAATAATAAAATGGAATATATACAAATATATACAAACCCAATATTGAACCCAGCTCTCCTGATGGCAATTATGTCACCATCACCGTTGATGTTGTAGAGTAGACACTCTGAAAATCCCAGACTGGACTCAGCAATAGATGGGAAACAGATTCAGGAGCTGGATTCTGGAACTGGATTCAGGAACACATGAATTCGGATTGAAGGTGGAATGAACAGAATCCTCCTTGAATGCTGGCCATTGGAGAAGAGAACTTGACCCTCGTGATCCCTCAGCTTTATAGTGAATATGAGGTATATGGGACAGAATACCTTACTGGACATTTTAGGNTCCTGATGGCAATTATGTCACCATCACCGTTGATGTTGTAGAGTAGACACTCTGAAAATCCCAGACTGGACTCAGCAATAGATGGGAAACAGATTCAGGAGCTGGATTCTGGAACTGGATTCAGGAACACATGAATTCGGATTGAAGGTGGAATGAACAGAATCCTCCTTGAATGCTGGCCATTGGAGAAGAGAACTTGACCCTCGTGATCCCTCAGCTTTATAATGAATATGAGGTATATGGGACAGAATACCTTACTGGTCATTTTAGGGTCACCTGTCCTGACCACTCCTCCCCACAGATGTGGACTTTTACTTACTCCACCCCAAATGTGGTACCCAAGATTTAGCAGTGACCTTGGGTCTCCATAGGAGCAAGTATGAGCAAGAACCTTTCTGCATATCAGTTCTTCGTAGTGACTCTTAAGTACCTCGCATTATCACGGCTAGAAGCAGACACTGTCCAAAATGTATGCTGTTAACTTCAGAAAGTGCAGTTAGGTAGAAGAGACTGAGCTGAAAAGTAAAATGACTGAATAGAATTAGTTCTGTTCTAACTCAAACCAGGACAACAGGGCGATTAAGTTGATTCAGACAATTGATTTTCTTTCTTTGTTTCTCTGACAGGACAAAAAAGGAAATCTATAACTCTTCCAAACATGTGAGAACATTAGTAACCACATTTATCTGTACTTTTGTTTTATTTTGTTGGCCTGTTTTGATCATCGGTTCTAACTTTACATACTTTGAATCAAAGTATATGTAGAGTAATATGATCAAGTTCATAATTACACTTCTGCCTAACATTTCCTTTACTTGGCATTGCTTGAGTTGGCTTCAGGAAGCCTGGTTTTTCTCTTATCTTTCTGGAAATTATGATAGGCAACCAAATAAATTCTGAAGGTCTTGAGGCAGCTAATTATGCTGAGATAATCTGATGATGCTTGAATTTCTACCATTATTTAATTTCCTAAAATAAACTTGCTATACATAAAATTCCTTTCATTTCATTCTTGTAGACAGACTGCTAAAATTCTTTCAAGTTTTAAGAAACACTCAGAAGGGCCTATACCCTAAGGACCAACTCTTCCCAGTCTTCAGGCATGAAGCCATGTGCAAGCAAGGTCCCTTTCCTCTATAAAAGGCAGAATTTTTTTCTTCCACCATTCCTCTCTTGCCCATTCCTTCGTCATCTTTTTGGCTAACATGGTCAAAAACCTGTATCTTACAAATGCTTTTTGTACCAGTCATTCCCTAAAAAGGTCTATTTGAGTATAAATAGCCTTGTTGTATCCTCTCTAGCATACAAATTTCCCATTTTTTTGTGATAGGAACAGTCTTCAAACTCTATACAGCTGCTAGTCTAGTCACAGTTTGGTCTATGGCTTGGGCTTCTAGGTGCCGTTAAAGATACCCATCTAGAAAACTTCATCCTGTTTCGTGTCTCTTGTGTCATCGTTACATCCTTATATTCTTTCTTTTTTTTTTTTCCCAGGGAAAGCCACAATAGACCCATGCTATGTTAAATCAGCCTATGACAGAAGCAGCTGTTCTCATTTTCTCTTGAGCTGCATGGTGTTTTTCCTTTATGATACTGATTTAATAATTCGTAATTATAGTATATTTACAAGTGCCGACGGAAATCAAAACTCTGTTGGCAAATGTATCCATTGTCATTCTGTCATTCTGTTGTCCCTCTCATGTATTCCTATTGCCCCTTTACAAGCAATCTTCACTTTCTAAATCACATAATTTCAACAAGAGGATAACAGTCAGTTCCTTGTCTTTGTAAGCATGATTTATAAAAGGAGGGGATGGAAATCAATTATAATTATGGGTAACGCACTAAAAACTAATGCCATAGACCTGTCATGTTTGGAAGAAAATGAGTTGGTAGAAATTGTGTAAATAGTTAACAAGCATTTCACAGAACCATAGAATCATAGACTGGTTTGCATTGAAGGAACCTATAAAGTTCTAATCCAATCCCCCTGCAGGGAGCAGGGACATCTGCGACTAAAGCAGGTTCCTCAGAGCCCCATCAGGCCCGAGCTTGAATATCTCCAGGGATGGAGGCTTCATTACCTCCCTGGGCAATTTGTTCCATTGTTCAACCACCATCATGGTAAAGAATTTCTTCCCAATATGCAACCTAAATCTACCCTCCTCTAGTTTAAAACCATCACCACTCGTCCTGTTGCTACAATTGCTGCCATTTAGTGTGTTCCTCTTCTAATACATTTCACATTGCTGAACTGGAAAACTCAAAGAGTTAATGATACCAGCGGGTGAAATTCCTTCCACTTTCATCTCCTACCAAGTCAGTATTGATATGCATTGCTTTTTATAGGTCTCATTCTCAGGTAGCGGCATGCTTCAGTTTTGCGCATACCTAAGTATACGTAATATTTACGTAGGTATACATGTTGCTAAATCCCAGAAATGGTGAAGAATTTTAGTTTTTTTTCAAACTAAGTAATAGTGGGTGGAATTGTGCTGTGATTTATTTTTTCCGTGGTACCTAGCCCTCTAATGCAAGTTCTTCCCTCTCATTTCTTGCTTTTAGTAGAGAGGGATGTTGCTATTTAGCAAGTGGCAATGTCTGCTCTACTTTGTGCTAAACTGACAAATGTAGAAAAACAGTAAAATAGCCCAAAATTGCCATGATAACACAGCCATTTCCTACCTTTTTAAAGAACTCTACAAATATGAATGAATCATCATTTGTGTGTCCAAAGAAGAGCAATGAAGCTAGGGAAGTGTCTAGAGCACTAGTCTTATGAGGAGTGGCTGAGGGATTTGGGGTTGTTCAACCTCTCAGCTCAGGGGGGACCTCTTTGCTCTTGAATACTCCTTGGAAGGAGGTTGAAGCCAGGTGGAGGTTGGTCTATTCTCCCAAGGAACAAGCAATAGGACAAGAGGAAGCGGCCTTAAGTTGTGCCGGGGCTGGTTTAGATTGGCCATGAGGAACAATTTCTTCCCCACAAGGGCTGTCAAGGCCTGTCCCAGGCTGCCCAGGGCAGTGGTGGAGTCCCCATGATCCCTGGAGGGATTTCAAAGGCGTGAAGATGTGGTGCTGAGGGACATGGTTTAGTGGTGACCTGGCAGTGCTGGGTTAATGGATGGAGTCAATGATGATAAAGGTTTTTTCCAACCTAAACAATTCTATGATTCTATGACTTTATCCATAATAGCATATGATTATCTCTTACAGTATCTACATAATAAGAGCACTAAAAGTGTAAAGAGCTTTAGAAAGGATAATGAGCTTTGGAGTGCTTTTTATTTTGTTATTCAAAGTATATTGAACACAACTCATATCTATGAAGCAAAGCTTAATTTTTCCATACTGTATCCAGTATGCAAATAATTAAATCATTATTTAATATTCTTGTTAGCATTCTTTAATTGTTGTCTGGCCAACAGCCTTTTTGCTTTGTGTTTCTTTTGTCTTGGAAGCATTCAAGCTCTAATGCACATATGTACAATGGCAGGACATTTCTCATTCACTCGGCAGTAAATTGCAATAAAGTAGTGCTTTAATTTGAATAATCTATCATGCATATTGGTAAGCCCTCCTCTCCCTGAAGTATTTTAAGTTAAAATGCCAACATGGGAAATTGTATTAGCCAAACACCTCTCCACCTGCCAGTAGCTGCTTTGAGTGGAAATCAAGTGATACAAAGAACCTGAACTGGGGCAAATACCATCCTGAGTGAGACTGGTACACAAGCATCTTTTCCCTTTCTAATTAGCTCTAGCAGTCACTGCGCCTGTGCTTCAATTAGCACTTTGTAATTGTAATTTCATTCTAACCCTATTTTTGATCTTATATAATGCCTCAAGCTGGCTAAACTTATTTTCCTCCTGTCAGAAGGGAGTTACTAGCAGGGAGCTGGAACGGCCCCGCCAGACCTCCCCCGGCAGCTGCCGTGCCTGCTATGTGAAAATATACATTACACCCTTCAGCTAGATCTAATTTAGAAATCTTTGAGCTCATAATGGTTTCCTATAGTTTGGCCTAATTGAATCTAAGTGCTTTTGCATTAAAACTAGAATGCTCAGCTGGGCTGAAATGGAAAGCCTGTGACCTAGAAACACTAGCTCTCCTCTGTGTTGACCTAGTGCCTAGATTGCAAAATTAACTTGGTTAAGACCAAAGTCTTCTGCAGAACTGAATTGCCACCAACATACTCAGAAGCTGCTCCATGCAGTGAAGCTGCTGCAGCCTGATGGACTCTTCTCCCCAAGAAGGGAGGCATTGCTGCAGGAGCTGCTCCCATTGCATCATGTCCCCCTGCAAGAGAAAGGGACATGATACTGCTTCTGAGGAATATGCCATCTGGGATGGGGCCCAAAGTGGGGAGCCTGAGCTCTGGAGTGCTCCCCTCACTCTGTGGCTTGAGATGTTATGTACAAGTGATCAACAGGTCAAAAGAACTACCTCCAGCAGATGCATCAAGCCATGGAGCAGGAAAGAAACCACTGCTGAGAGCTGCATCTAATGGGTTTGAGGAATGTGACTCAAGAGTCAACTGGGTCTATGCCCTGCTGAGAGAGAGACATGATCACCTGGGCTCCTGTATGTGTGTCTTCCATCAGTGTTTGCTGTTGGCTTTTCTCTAAATCTGTTAAAGCCACTAGTGAAATCCCATTAGTTTCTCTAAGAAATTCTCACCTTGCAGGCTTCTGTAGTAGAGGAACGTACACTACCCAGGGTCTCTTCATTCTCAGGCTTTGTTTTCCCCCAGATTCTGCTGTTCTCTTAATGTTCGGACAGGAACAGAAATATTTACATCACGTCTCTATTCAGTAGCCTCTTCTAAGAATCCCATACAACTACTATGCAGTGCAACATCTGTTACTGATCTATTAATAATCGTAACAGTAATATTAGGAACTATCAAGCACAAGTACAGAATATGAACCCATGGTCTTATCCCCAAGCTAAGAATGATATGAGTGACAGTATAATATTTAATAACCATTGAGCTACTGAAATTATATCCATACAAAATTAGACAGATTTATTTCTTTTATTTTAAAGACTAAGTCTAATTAAGAGCACTCCTGATGTGTCTAGGGTGTTGGAAGAGCTTAGGCAATTGTTGTCATGTATTCAAAGTAAATCAGACTGTCAGGCTTGAAAGTTTACATTTCACAATTTCTGGCTTAACAAATCATACTCCTAAAGCAAATATCATTTCAGTATAGGAAATTATTTACAAAAGAAGATCTAAGGAAACCTATTCCATCATTTCTATTTTCATCACCTTACTGGGCTCAATCCTATGCTCCATTAGCAGGAAAATTTTCCATTGAAGTCAGCATAGATCTTGCTTTCATTAAGAGTAAAGTCAGTGGGAGACATGCTTCTGAAGGGAGTAGTAGTAAAATGAAACCCTTGGTGGTATTTCATAATGTGCTACTCTGGCAGGAAAAGATCCAATGGTTTCTGGAATCATGGAGGTTCGCATCAGAGTACAGATTAGCTTCTGATAAAGAAATAGATGGTTGTGGACCTGAAATGTAAGAAACTTCAAAGGAACCTGCACTGCAGCATGGGAAGAATGTTAGGCCTCATGCATTTTAATAGTCCCCACTAGGACAAGTCACCTGATATATTCAGTGACTTCAGTGTTCCAGTTAATATCAATATCCATGCAATATAGCTCCTTAAGTTGCTGGGTTTGAATTTTACTTACAGTTTTAATAAAGCTGCCTTTGTCTTCCACAGAAACATCCCAGAAACTAATGAAACCTTCTGTTCTAAATGAAAGATGTTTCATTTGACCAGACAGCAATATTCTTTTCAACTTTTAATTTGGCAGGAAGCAGGAGAGTCCTCAGTTTTATCCAAAATTATTTAATTTTTGACTGTGACTTGTTTGCATTTTCCTCCTTTGAACTCTTTGATGGATGTTAAGCAAAGCTTATAGGTGACCTTCTGAAATAGATTTTAAGTCTGATTTGGCAGTTAAAGACGGCATAGAGCTCCAAAACCACGTCTGCAGTCCTTAAGGAATAGGATCTAAGACTATCTTCCTCCTGCTCTCCCTGTTCAAGTACAAAAGCCCTTGGAGCTCTCCCTAGAGATGTTCACACTGTGCAATTAAAGAGGGGTAGTGCACAGATCTCACCAACTCTTCTGCATATTTCAAACTTAGGATACTGCCTCTGGACTTAAGCCAGGGAAAAAATATAACTTCTCACAGCAGACAATTTTTGTCTTTAGCATAGTTGATACTCCCCAAATAATTAAAAAGCTCAGCCTACAAAGCTATCGGCTTAGAAAAAAAAAAAGAAATTAACTAACAGAAGTGTGTTGCTGTAATATTACTTTTAATAATTTTAATCACAAAATTCTTCCAATTCTAAGTTTATGCAAAAGATATATAATATTCATCTGAGCAAATACACAATTCCAAACATCTACCTTTTCTCTCAATAATTGGCAGAACAACCTACCAGTTGTTCATAGTTTGTTGCAGACATTTTCAAATGCTTATACATTTATTATAAGATTGAGTCATTTTATAAAACAGATCAATACGAAAGAAATATTCCCTCCATAATTTATTCTTTAGTTTAAAGTGTCACTTGTTTGTAAAGGTTCAACCTTCACAAATTTTGAATTCGTGAGAACTCGTGAGCTGAATACCAAGATTAAGCAAGTAACAATAACAACTGCTTGCAGGATTCAGCAGAGATTCTAGATAGTTTTATATCCCCCATGTTTGCTTACTGCCAAACACCCCTTTACTGTCTGACCCTGCAGTAGGGCACTCCGGTGACAGTCACATTGGGCTGGACATTGAAGCCACATCTGGGCTGTTCACATTAAACACACCTCAGGAATTTTTCAAAGCATTGCTTGCGTTAAGTTTTAAAAATGTTTCAGGGCATGGTTTTAGATTCACCAGGTGCCCAAAGAATTTTCAAGGGTCAGCACTGGCCATGGACTGGTCCAAATACACCTGGTGCATGTAACCATCAGTGTCTGTAAGCTCAGTGTGCCCAGGCGTTCCATGGCAGATGGCCTCTGCCAGGGAATAATCCTCTACATGTTTAACTGACTAGCATTGACAAAGCCTTAGGGGCAGCACTGCAGCTAAACTCACTTTCATGTCAGTCAACAGTGGATGAACAATTTATGTGAAGACGAAAGAACAAATCTAATCTTTGCAACTCAGTTGACTCAGACTTGTATTAATTTCCTCTTTCCTAAGTAATGATTGCAGCATTTACTGACTTTAGACCCTTGATGGAACAAAGTAGGTAAAAAGATCATTGCACCTTAAACCATCTTTTCTTTGAGATCCACAAAAACCAATACCTTTGAATTGCTGCTGATTCACATTTTTTAGTTGCTATCTCTCTTGCAGCACAACTCCAAAAGACTCTGCTACCGCATAAATGATGCATAGGCGAGGCAGTGATACAGTACAGTGGAGAAACACACTGAGGGGAGGAGAAGATGAAGCAGGCAAGAGGAGGGAAGCAGGAAAATGCATGAAAAGCAAGGCGTACAACACAGTGCAAATCAGCTACGTTGAAATATGAGCCGTGACAGGAATCACACAAAACAAGTTCTGCATCATCTGCCACTTCTAATGTATGCCCTATGGGACTCCAGCTGGAGCACTGAATCAGTATCTTGCAACAGTCAACCACACTGCTGTCCCTGCAAAAACTTCTCTCCACCTTCCACTTGAGGGGAAACCCCACAGAGGAGTAAGGATGAGAACTCCGCTGAATCTTGGTGAACTTGTGGGCCAGGGCAAAGGGATCAGCCTGACCACTGCCCCTCACAGACGAGTTGCCATTGACAATAGAATTCAGGGGATTGGGTGGGGGAACAACTGAGAAGTAAATCTCAGCAGATTTTATTCA
>WEIS01088794.1:0-24565 GCA_013389965.1 Todus mexicanus | reverse complement strand
TAAATAGAATAAATTAAATAAATAAACCCACTATTTCTTTATGAACTTAAATTACTAAAACTCTATAAATAGTTAAATATCGCTTAAAATACTTGTCTTAATGGAGCAGCACGTTTCCATCGTTACACTGTTGTAACATCACTTTTTATACATATATATAAAACCCATATATATACACACAACGTATCTCTCTATCTATAAGTATCCTATGGCCCTATCCCTGAGAATAAGTTAATAATCGAGTCACATTTTGGTTGGGGTAGAGTTCAGGTTCTTCATTTCTTCGGAGACTTGGTGTAGTTGGTCCATTCAGGCGTCTAAAGTTCTCTCAAAGAGCAACCTCAAGAAAGTGTCCAGTATTTCCAGGAACTCCTGCTTGGTGATTTGTGCCGTCCCACATTCCGTATCAAGATCCTTTAAAAAAAAAAAAAAGAGCGTGTGATTCAGCCATTTAACCGGAATATCGTCGTTAATTCTGCCGTGTTTGACACATCCATTTTCTAAAGAAGACTAGCAACTTGATATCCTCCCAGGTGTTTTGGAGAGCTGGGTGAGACGGTGTCTGCAAACCCTGAGGCTGAAGGGGATGCCCTGAGAGCCAGCGCCGCCACTGCTGCCACTGTTTCTGCTCACATCTCCTTGGTTTTCTTATCTTTCTTGCAGTTGAGATTGTGATGGGGAGAGGTGGCAGCACACGGCTCCTTGAGGTAATCATAGAATCGTTTTGGTTGGCAAAGACCTTTAAGATCATCGAGTCCAACCATTGCCCCAGCACTGCCAGGGCACCACTACCCCGTGTCCTTCAGCACCACATCTCCACGGCTTGGAAACTCCTCCAGGGATCATTGGGACTCTACCCTGGGGAGCGAGCTTCAGGGAAGTGAGTGGGCATATTTATACCCTTCTTAATTAAGCTAATACACAGACAAGATTTCTAGTGCCCATTGCAGCCACACCCGTGCCCGTCCCAGCTGCTGTGTCCTGTGATGGAACAGCCTTTGCTGAATATTGTCAACTACCACAAAGCCAAACTTACTTCGGGGACGACGTTTTTGCAGGTTTTAACTAATCTCAGTTTTTTGGCGATGGTTCTGCCTGGCGTGTCATGAGCCTCCAATGTCTCAGCAAAGGTTTTCAGGTAGCTTTGCATGCATCTGTCCATCTGCAAGGACAGTGAGTTGTTATTCCAACGGCCATGTGTTGGTACCACATAAATAGCACCTCATATCCTGGAAATTTAGATACCCATGAAAAGTAATAAACTACAGGAATCAAGAGCTGCGTTTTCAGACATGAGCCCTGGTTTTGTATTCAATAATTTACTGGAGATCAACTTTAGGAAACCATGGCACAATCTATAACATGCCAGGGACAAAAAAGAAACCAACCCTCCCACTGCCTTCAGTGGAAGCCACAGCTCCCTCTAGAAGCTGGACATATAAAATTTAGAGGTGTCCAACACTGGAGTAAAGGAAGGTCAGACCTCATATCAGGGCTTCCTTTCTTGCTATTGTGTCTCTGTTGAAAGTAGGTCAGAATTTTCTTAATGAAATGCAAGTAACTCTTGCTGCTGGTGTGAATTTCCAACCTTTCTCCCTGACAGTAAGAGGGGCTGATGCTATTTGTCCCCCTTTCTCTCTGAATAGGAGATGGGCTCCTCCCTTGTAGTGCTCATCGCCTCCATGAAAAGCTCCTGTTCCCCCTGGATTGCAGGAGAAGACAGTTCAGTGAGATAAGCAGCTCTGTATGAGATACACATCAAATAGTAATGTTGGACTGTCCTGAAGCTAAGGGTTCAGAGTCCATTTTGGAGGCTGTGGAGAAGACACCAGCGCACAGGTAAGACTTATGCCTCCTAAGAGAGCCCTTTGAAGGATATTAGCATTGGCAGCAGGTTGCTGTAGATTCTTTCACTAACCTGGCATTTCCCTGGGTTTCTAGAGCTATCTTAGTGCTATCACAGTTCTGAGGGGGAAAAGAAATTTGGGGATTGGAGGCAATAATTTTAAACAGAAGAAAAATATGCAGGCTCTTACCGTGGCATTCACCGTGACAACAGTGGGAACCTGTTGAAGAGAAAATAAAGTTAGTGACTTCAAAATAAACCTTGGGGTAGGAAGGCAGCAGGGTGAAAAGCCCTTCAAAACAAAGGCACTTACTTCTCTTAAACTTAGATTCTCCTTGTCTTCAAGAATTTCTTGAATGATCACTCCTACCCTGGAGCACTGCTCCGGCGGGGAGAGTTGTGCTGCCGGCGTCGGTGCTGAGCCGCAGAGCACCCCGAGACTCAGCAGAGCCACGACCTGGACCAGCATTGCGAAGTCAGCTCTGCACTTCAGCTGGGTGAACTGTGTGTGGCTCTGCCTTGGGCTCCTCTTATATACACAGTGCCGGAGGAAATGATTAATATCTCACCACAAACATGCTCTCGCTAAAGGGGAGGCGGGGAAGATTTACCTGAAGAATGGAATCTGCTGGTTATTCAAATGAGTAAGAATCCACATGCTTTCTGCATCAAGAGCAACTTCACAGGCTCTCTACCTGAAGCCCTTTGCGGTCGGTGCTTCCAAGATGAGCTACAAAGCTCCTTGGTGTGGCTGAATTGTAGACAGCTCTCTGTATCCGTGTCTGAAGATACTAGGTTATGGATTCATAGACTGTAAGACACACACAGACCGGAGCGTGCCCAAATGCAGGTGCTGGAGAGTTAAAACCTGGTTTATCTTAATTCTTCAGCGCTTCCAAAAATGTGGAGGTCATTTAAAGAAAAGATACAGACTCGTCGAGAAAACTGGGGTTATAGTGCTCAGCACTGTGAGACATCTTTTTAAGGTTAATATAAATCTTATATCTAGCATAACTATTCTGTACAGTTTTTATGGGGAATTCTGTGGCGACCTTGGGGAAATATATTCCAGCTTGACTCTGAGTCGGGCTGGAGGTGCTAAGGTGTTGGGGCTCTTAGGAAAGGCACTGTAGCCTCAAGGCAGCTGTTTGAGGAGAAAAACAAAACTCGAACAGCAACTGAGAAAGTTTGTGAGGAAAATTTCATTTAATATGGGTAGAGCTGCCAATGCACAGGACAAGCCAATTACAAATATCAAGTGGGGAAATTTGGTAAAGAGTGATTCAGAAGCCTGCCAGGCTGTGAATACAAAACCCCCGGATTTCCTAAGAGCAGCTGTCCCCTAGGCTGGCATCGGAGCAAGATCAGCCACGGGTGCTGGAGTCCTGGCAAAGAGGTGTTAGATCGGCTTTACCCCGGGCAGGGCGGCCGTGGCATCTTGTGCTGCTCTCGTCTTGGGCTACAAGCGAAACCGGGAGCCAAGCAGTAGTTTTCCATGTTTTATTTGAAGTTTAAAATACAGCTTTTACACCAGAGCGTTATCAGGGTGTTTATTACCTCTCGGGCTATCACTCGCAGGTGCTGGGTGAGGTCAGAACCATCTCCTAGGAAGGCAAAGGAACTCTCTCCTCAGCATTTCCCCTGTGCCTTGCCCACTTGGAGAGCAAGCAGCAGGAGCACACACTCTGCCATCCTGGAGCTTTGTTAGGGTGAACTTTGCTCTTTAATCCAATATTGACAATGAAAATCCTGACTAATGCTAGACCCTTGCAGCCAGGGCCAGGTCCTGCCTTGCAAGCTGATGGTGAATTGTTGCTTCCCTGGCCTTTTGAGCAGCGATATACTTAACGCAGTAATTTCAGTTATTTTCCCCTACTTTGCTTATGAAAACATGAGGCAGTCTCGGGCAAAATTTTCAACAAATGTTTTCCTATTAGAAGCCAAAGTAAAGGTTCAATGAGGAAACTGTTTTTTCCAAGAATCATGTTTGACATGATCTGCTTTGCTCTCTGTTTGCTTTTCCCCTCTGGAAACTGAAAGAGGGTTTAAAATCAGGTTGTCTCTGGAGCAGGCTGTGATGTTTTCCTGGTTGGACCGTAGCCAAGAGGATCTTCAGGGAGGACAATTCTTCCTTAGCCTCTGTGCAGGTGCTTTATTAACCTGCAGCTCAGGGAACTGGATGCTCCCTCTCAGTTTAGCTCCTCTGCTATCGGATACGTTCAAGCCGCACAGAGTTTCGGTGTTTTCCACCTGTAGGATGTATTTTGTCAGATTCTTTGAATGCACCTCCTGAAGTGCCGACCCTACTATAACAACCTGCTTCTCCCCTGGGGTGATCTGAAAGAGATGGCACCGTGGCGAGCATTTTGGAGACGGCGCTGCGAATTTGCACAGGCTTTAAAACATGTGGAGTAAGAAGGAAAAGACGAAAGCATATCTCAGAAGTTAACGTATTATCAACTCACATCAGCAGCAGGCTTTCTTCCAGCCACCTCAGTGTTTTCCCCCGTATCTATTTGTTTCATCTAAGGGGTAGTTTCCAGCAATGAGCTATAGTTTCCTCATCGCTTCACTAATACTTCATCCACGCTTAATAATTCCTTCCACATTCCTGCAGTGATCTATGACACTTCCCTGGTAATTCCCAACATTTTTAGGGCAGCTGTCAGGGTCACGCATCTTTTGGGATGAATTCTCTAGCATTCTAGACATCTTTTCACACCAAGGCAAGGGACCTGCCATGTAGGCAAGGGCTGAAGACAGGCTGGAAGCTTAGGTAGGAGGGAGAGACTGTGCAGAGAGGGATGAGTGGTCCAGGAGGAGAACCAACAGGTGTAAAACATCTTAGTAAGAATACTTCAAATATAGCAAGTGATTAACAGCAAGCCAGCAACAAGCAGTTACTCACGCCTTCTTGCAATCAAGACACTTGCCAGAAAATACATAAGCCAGTGTTAAACTCCGGGGTGATAATCTGAGATAAATGCCAGGACTATGACTTTTATGATTACTTTATTGGAATCAGTCTAGATTGTTGGAGGAAGAAAATCGCTGCGCTGAGGAGGTTATGGAAAAACAGTGTCGCCGTCTGGTGTCAGCATCATCGCGCCGAGGAAGTGCTTTTTGCATTACAGGAGCCAGACGCTTACTTATGTTTCCAGGGATGTGCAGGGCAGAGGAAGCACCCGTCATGTCTTACATCTCCGCAGCCTGCTGGGGTGTCCCAAAGGGAGTTCGCACATTTATAGAATGCGAAGCGGGGGAAAAAATAATTTAAAAAAAAGAAAGAAAGAAAATAAAAAACAAAGAAAGAAAGGAAAAAAGTCGACAGCAGGCAAACACAGCTGATGTTTGTGATCCTTCAGTGCCTCTTGGGCGTCTTGTGCTTGTGTGTTTTGGCCCTTTGCCTCTGTAAGTGTTGCACTTCATGCCTTGTCTTCCCAAGAGCACATCACACTCCAGTCCGATAAGGATTGTTCCTGTTTTATGATTCAAATAGCTCATGATTTGTTTTTTATTATAGCCAGGGCCAGGAAACCTGCCTGGGAAACCCATGGCGTGTTCTGTCCTTTTGATAGGAAACCATCCACAGTGATGAGACATTGCATCCTCCGAAGAAAACAGTTTGGGACATTTCAAGCTTTTATTCTTCAGCCTCTCATGCCAGGCAGTGCCAGGAGCCCAGCAGCACCTTGCGGGTGAGGCCAGTCAGCCTGTCAAAGAACAGTTAAACTGTGAAGAACAGACTGTGTCACCCCAAATCCATACCAACTATTCGAAAAATCGATTCATCGCTTTATTTTGTAGAGGAGGCTGATAGAGAATTGCTTCCCAGATCCTGCTGCAGCTCAAGCTGAGCTGGTTGCCCCATAAGCTCCTTGGCTTTCTGCTGGCCCCAGGCTGCGTTCACCTTTCTCTACCCCCAGAAATTCCCACAGTCCTTCGAGTATTCCAGGGCTGTCGACAGTCCCTGATGGTCATGTCGCAGAGAGCCTTAGGAGCTTGAAAATTAATTGCATCATGTCCTGCAGACTCAGCTATGGCTACTGTATATAACTAACCTTTCTTGCTTGCTTGTTTGGCTGTTGTTTGGGTTTTTTTCTGAAGGCAAGCGGTGTGTTTTGGTGACCAGCTCTCCTACATACATCCTGCTTTACAGAACCTCTGCTCCAAAATTTGGCAACAGATGAGTAAGAACAGCTGTGTGTTGGTGGTAAAGGAAGAGGCTCAAGAAGATAACCTAGTTTACAGAGGACTACAAGGTCAGCATGTAGGTTATTTTCTATAAATACACCTCCGAGTTGGGCCCGTTCAATGTTTAGTGTCTGTAGTTTAAGAAAATCTCTACAAACCCTTAAACTTCAAACTGCAGCAGTGCTTGGTAGAGCCCTGAGCATCCGACCTCTGTGCCGACTTTCGCAACGTACGAAACTACAGATTCCTTATGAACTAATGTACGAGTCTGTTCTTAGAACCCCACAAAAGCCTTTTCAAGGAAACAGCGTACCTGTGGCCAGTTACCACTATTGACCTACATTGGAGAGTGGTGGAGAGGAAGATTTATGCAGAGTCATTGGTGGCAATTGCGTCAGCCCGTGTGCTTTTGCTGTGCAAAGCCAGAGAGGCTCTTTGGCTCATGCAGAACAGTGCTGGAAGACAAGGGGAAGGGAAGGATGCCCTCTCTTCTGGCTCCAAACAGCATCTCGTGTTCATGTTAATGCCTCTGAAGGTAGCGTGCTGTACTAACCTTCTGCTGTTAGTGTAGTAAATACTGAAAAAATCCAAACATTTCAGTACATAACCCAAGTGGCAAGTGAGGCCACCTCCACAGCTGCCCTTGCTCTTCGCCACATGCAGTTGTGTAGGAAAGTATTCATGGGTGTCGGGCTCTTCTCCCAAGGAAGAAGTGATAGGAGAAGAGGAAAGGGGGCAAGCTGCCCCAGCCAGGGGAGGTTTAGGTTGGAGCTGAGGAACAATTTCTTGCCCAGTGTCAAGGGTTGCCCAGACGTGTCCCAGGCTGCCCAGGGCAGGGGGGGAGGCCCCCTGATCCCTGGAGGGGTTTCCAAGCCGTGGAGACGTGGTGCTGAGGGACGCGGGGCAGTGGGGCCCTGGCAGGGCTGAGGGAATGGTGGGACTCAATGATCTTGAATGTCTCTTCCAACCAAAATCATTCTACGATTCTATGATTTCTTGCAAAATAGTGATGGGGTGACTGGAAACTAGATGGTAAAGCACAGGTGAATCAACGGTCTGATCTTGTAGTGCAAGACATTGACTTGCTCACACTCAGCTTCCTGTGAAGCCGAGCTGAAGATTTAATTGATTTTTGGGACACTCACTCTCTGGACTGAGCTTCTGCAAAAGGTCGAATTTCCTCTATGCTCATTAATCTCGATATATTGACTCTTTTTCCAATGCCTTATTTCAAACTGTGTGTATGTTTACAAACTTCTAATGTTTTCTCCTGGAACTATCAAGACACTATAGGGTGATCTTGATTAAAGAATCCTGTTAATCATGTTTAATTAACCAAGCTCCCGAGGGAATAACAAAGTAACAGAAATATTTGTGTCAGAAAGATGCTTTATCTTACACAGGTTTTATTTCCAGTCTCCTACGGAAGCTTTACAGATGCTTTGTCATAAAAACCACAAGTGCACATTAGCGAGTGCTTTTCTGCACTCTGTAAACCCTTCTAAAGGTCTAATCAAGGCATCAAGGCAACCTTTTGATGGGTGCTTTAACTCCTGGCTCTGCTGGGCATCCAAATTCCCGTCGCTGTGAAAAGTCGCTCTGAGTTGTGTGAAGGTTTCCAGGTTTTAGCAGATGTGACGTCGTGGGTTTTGTCAGCCTGATGTGAAAACACAAAGGTTGAGTGTTCTGCTCGATCATCCGATAATCAACCGCGTTTGGACAGGTTTAGGCAAGTTTATTCAGACAGTAAAAATACGAGCCATAATCTCAGGTGTGTTGTGTGGGTCAGTCTGGGTCTTCCCAGTGCCCAGCGGAGCCTGAGGTCTGTTCTCCCCTGCACGTGACCTTGAATCCCGTTGGGATCCCCTTGCTCCTGAGTTGAGCTCTCTTCTTGCTTGATTTGCTCCCACGTGACCAGGAAGCAGCTCGAGGTATTTTGTGGCAATCTGAGGGGGTTTTAACCAAGTAAAACAAACCCCAAAATCCCAGGCAAAGTACCTTGTGGAGCCACAGTGACATCAGCATGGTTAGAAACTCGGTGATCTGCGCTAGATAAAGCCTTAGAGATTTCAAATGAAAGGTCATTTTTATGTTTTCAGTCTTACTAAGCATTTCTTTTTTTTTTACATACTTAATCCTATTTTTAGAAACTACCGAACCGACATCTTCAAGATCAGCTCCCAGTCAGCGTGGAAAATTTTGAGCTGGTGAGTCTGTTGGCCAAAGAGAATGACAGCGCGTGAGGCTGCCCGGCAAGAGGGAAAAGGTGCATCTTTCGAAAGTGCGTTATGAGAGGGTGTCACATCCCACTTGGTAAAACCAGTGGGATTCAGCACGATGGAAAAAACTACCCGCGGCTGTGTGGGAGCTGGTGGTGCACCTCAGGACACCCAGCACCCAGTGAACCCCGGCAGCGCTGCCTTTCTGCTGCTTCCCCATCCCTCCCTGCTCTTGGCCATTTTTTGCATCACATACGTACATACTCTTTATCCATCTTTTCCATGGAAATCCACCAAAAAATCAAAATAACTCTCTTCGAGGTAGCCTACAGAGAAGGACAAAGATCTTCCAACGTGTTTTTTCCCTGGGTTTACTCAAGTTAAGTGCATTTAGTTGCCAATTCCAGCTTTGCGCTCTGGGCAGTGCACGAGGAATGTCCCTTTTGCTTTAACATCTTCCTTTTCCTCACTGCCAGGAAAAACAAATTACATTGTTCTGTTTCAGGTGGATAATTGAAAAGCAGCGTGAGTAATACTGAAGAAATCGCCACGGTTCCACCGCTGTTTTGTTTCATAGTCGACCAAAACCATGGGTGAAACTGAAAACAAGATCCTGTGAGTTGGCAAAACCCAACCTCACCCCTTGGGACAGGCTTCATCTTCCCATCTGGAGTGAGGTGGTGACCGGCTGAGCTGCAGCGACTGCACAGCGGCAGGCGGGACTGTCTCAGGCAGAAGGTTTGCCACGATCAGCGACGTCTTAATGACAAAAATGCCGAGAGTCAGAGGTTAAAGAGCCCTGGATGAAACTTGCGCAGCAAAGCGTCTCCAAGTGCTCTGCGGTGCCCCAACAGCTGCAAGAGACCCTGCCTGGAAGTTTAATCACATCCTTTGGCAGTTTCTGATGTTTCCAAATCAGCTGAGAGGAACATCAGCTGAGAGGACCTGTTGGGGTGGGTCCAGCAGAGGCCATGGAGATTATTGGTGGGCTGGAACAGCTCTCCTACAAGGTCAGGCTGAGAGAGTTGGGGTTGTTTAGCCTGGAGACACCTTATTGTGACCTTTCAGTGCTTAAAGGGGTCCTACAGGAAAGCCCAGGAGGGACTTTTTACACAGGATTGTAGTGACAGGATTAGGGTGATGGCTTCAAACGGGAAGAAGAGAGATTTAGATCAGAAATTAGAAAGAAGTTCTTCACTAGGAGGGCGGGAAGACACTGGCCCAGGTTGCCCAGGGAAGCTGTGGATGCTCCATCCCTGGAAGTGTTTAAGGCCAGGTTAGATCAGGCTTGGAGCAACCTGCCCTAATGGGAGGTGTCCCTGGCTGTGGCAGAAACTAGATGATCTTTAAGATCCCTTCCAACGCAAACAATTCTATCATTCCGTGATCAATGTCTAGAATTGCTGCGGTATTTTTAAACAAACAACCAAAAAAAGAGAGACCGTTTATCTCTCACTCATTTCAAACAACCAGGACAATTTTTTCTCTGTGCCTCTGTCCTGCAGAGAGTAGTGCACAGCCCGTGTCCATCGGAGTGCGCCGAAACGGGGCAGCAGGCAGACTGATGGCAACGAGGCAGGGCTGAGAAATCAATTAGAGACACGAGTCAGTTTATCCAGTGGAGAAAAAAAAAAAAGAGAGAGGGAGATTTGAGATGGCTGCGAAGGTTTCAGTCTGTTTTCCCCTACCCTGGGTACTGAGAAAGAGGTTTCTAGATCTCGTTTGATCTAGATGCATTTCAATGCTTCTTCTCACCACTGGGAAAAGAGAAGTAGATTCTGGCAACAAGCGTGTTATTTTAAAGCAACCAGCGGGCAGTGCCTTTATCACCGTTAGCCAGAAGTGTCACAGGCAGCACGACATCCTTTTAGCTTGGGTGCTGCTGGCTGGCAGCTCCAGCTGCTCCTGCTCTCCTCTGCAAGGGAGAGGGAAACATTGCTCCCCAGGGAACGCTTGACTTGGCTTAGGAGAAGATCTTGAGGTCTCTCGTGTACTTCAAGGCAGCTGCTTTAGCATTCAAGAGATGTTTTCAAAATACTGGAATAAATGGAAGGTCAAAGCCTTCTATGCATTTCTTAGACCTCCTGGTTTTTATGTCTGTATCATTGGTTCCCAGCACTGCAACACTTCACCTGTGTTCAGCCCCCAAACCAGCTGCTCAGCTGCTGAGAGCTGCTGCTGCTTCCCTAGGGAAGTCAGAAAAATCGGTGTCAGCAGCTACTTCACAGTACTGACATGTATTTGTATAGGCACATGGAAGCAGAAATATTGCCTGAAACTCCCAGTGCCACGGTGGGGAAAGACCTGAAGCCAGGATTTACCTGTTGCGGTTCTGCTTCTCTTTCACAGAAAGTCCACCACAATAATTCATGGTTTTTTCCCTGCTGATTTTATCCATTCTTCGTTTCACTAACCAACTTCCCCCTTTTGGTCCCTCAGCCATTATTTCAGACTCCACCCAAGTCAGCCTGAAGCTGTATTGCTGATACCTCTTCCAAGGAAATTGTCACCAAAGCATACATGAATAAGCTCCAGCCCATGAAATAATTTAGGTAACTGCTGAAGACCAAGCAATAGGAGGATATACGAGCATAATTTTGAGGTTTCTTACAACTCCACGTTCACTTCCAGTGCCTCCTTCAATGTCAAAGTCTGTTGATGTTTCAGCTCTCTGAGCCCAGAGTTTGCAGAAACCATCTCCAGTAATTTCCAGTTCTGGGACAGTTTCTGAAAAATCAGCCTTCGTACTAGAACTGACACACTCAATGCCCGAGTGCCTGCAACTTCCCTTCCACCGAGAACATCGCTGCATTTGCGGTGATGGATTTGCAGGTGGAGGGACAGGTTCTGAAAACATGAACATGGATTTTGGAGCTCTCCACCAAGGAGCTGCTTCATTTTAAAATGATTTAATGGTGCCCTGGTGGTTCTCATCTCACTGGCTTCCAGCCTGCTGTGTTTTTTTGGCTGCTGTAACCTGCTGAAGACTTGATGTGCTGCTCTGGCATTGCCCAGTATCCAACGAGCAGCAAGTGGCTATTTCAGGATGTGATTTGAGACACAAATCGTGGGAGAAAGTCTTTCCCTGCCACATCTTCCTGACACCTGGCCCCGGGCAATGTAGGAGAGCTCCGAGACAACAGTTATACCCCATCGGTGAGTTTAATGCCACAAATAATGTTATGATCTATGAATTTCTGTAACATTTTCTTTGAACTTACATATAGATTTGGTTTTTTTCTGTTATACTCCACAACAACTAACCTTGTGGTTTAACTAAGTTCTAAGTAAGAATGTACTTCTTTTTTTTTTTCTGTTTTATTTTTCCAAGCTGCCGCCTGACAATTTCATCCGTTGCCTTTCTGTTTTTTCTATCTTGATAAGCAATGAATTATCATTTGAATTCACCTTCTTTGTGCCTCTCCTGGTTGCAGAGCCCAGGATCTCCCTTTCCACCGCTCCTCTTCCTACTGTCCCCTGCTCCAAAATCTCCTCTGTGTCCCCATTCCCCCTGAACCATCTCATACTCTGTGACGCCCTTTCGCAGATGGAGCGATCGGATCCACAGACTCTGTTGAAGATACGACCAACACACGCTATGCTCTTCTTAATTTTTTATACCCCGGTCACTTCCAAACTATTTAGAATATTTCATTTGTCCTTCCACAGCTCAGCTGAAGCTGTTGAGGATGGTCCACAGTGATCCTGGACTGAGTAAGTTTCATGCAGAGCACTTTGCCAGTTTCATTGCTGTCGTGTTTTCCCGTGCGCGTGTCTGTGCTGACCAACGCTGAATTTTCGGTGCCTTTTTCTTGCCCAGTCACTCCTCATTGTGAGATCCTACCAGGATGCCTCATTCTCAGCTTCAGAGAGTCCTTGGCATCCCTCCGCACTTTCTCACATTACATCCACCTCCTCTTCCAGAGGACGTTAAGCAATACAAGTCTTCTGTACTGTTAATTCTGGCTTTAAACCCTGCTGATGACACATGCTCTTGTGAGTAATTCCTCTACATTAATTGCTTCACACAAGGGCATTTTCCCTCTGACTGAAGTGATGCAATCCCCTCACGGCTTTGATCTGGTTTATGTCTTTTTTTTTTTGAACATTCAGTTCTGCACCCACACATTCAGACTAGGATTCATTTCTGTTACATCCATTTCGTTAGTTCATACGGCGTATTTTATTCCCTTATGAGATATTCTCTTATCCAAAAAACATTAATGAAAAATTTACTATTTTCACAGCCACTTTTGCTGTTACCTCTGTAAACAATGATCCCTTCTTTCCAGGTGGCACAAAGGGGCTCTGTGCTGATGCTCCTACGGTACTTCTGAAGCACCTGCCACTTCCAAGGTCAGCTCTGCTGTTCGTATCTCGTTCATCTTTCCTTTTGAACAGTTTTCTAAATTCTTAACCTCGCTACTGTAAAAACTACATGACCTATCCATTCTGCCTTTTAATTAAGCCAACACAAATAGGCAGCTGGGAGTTGATCATAGCAAGAAGGCAAATGACCCCGAAGGCCCTGATAGACTTGTTGGCTGCAACACAAATGCTTGTTTAAAAGATGCTCCATTTCGGCACAAGCTAAGTACAGATAATCATGAATAAATGTGTGAGATAGACGGTAAGAAGAAGTCAAAAGGCGTTTCAGTTGCGCTCTCAGTGGGCTGTTTCTGCAGCTCTTTGGCTTCTATTGCTTTTACTAGCGCTGGCTCCATCCCCAGCGCTGTGGCTGTGCGTGAGCCCCTGACAGCAGATGGCAGCTTCCTCAAAAGCAGAGGAGCAAAAGGGATTGTGCTAGAGGAGAAACCAAAGCAGAAAGCTCGGTGCCCTGCTCTCCAGTCTGCTACTGTTGACAAGTTCCTGCTGTTGATCAGCAGCAAAATTCAGCCATGAGGGCACGTCTCTCCTGGCCACGGCTGGGCAAGCAGAGAGCTTTGTTCCTCTGTGCAGCATTTACAGCTCAAAAGGAGCCTGACTGCTTTTTAAGTAGTATGGTCAACATGTCACTGAATCGCAGGCATGAATTGTCTGGTGCTTTACAGCTGTGGCACAAGGTCCATGCCCACACAGCACCGCAGGATTGCCCTTCACAGGTCTGCAGCAGCTACCCATTCACCCACCTCCTGATGTTCATCCATGGGCGGGGGGAAGAGGTACAGTCAGAATAAAGCCATTACACTCTGGTGAATCCTCCACCCAAATCTGGTGTCAAAATTATTGAATATATGTAAATTATCCTTTAAAACATCCCTTAAAATTGAGGAATTCCCATCAAAACACCATGAAAACACTTTCACATGTGCTCAGGCATCGGCTTTGTCCTTTACTCACTCTGGAGGTGTGGCTCGTTAGGCACAAGCCAAGTTACAGCATCCGTGTTTCTCCACTACCCAATCCAAAGGGAAGAGCGTTCGTCTAATGAAAGCATAAAGGTCATTACAATATTTATTGTATTTCTATAAAGATGTTGATGCTTTACTCCCTGACTGATGGAGGTGTAACATCCTTTCCTTCAACAGAATTGATCCTTACTGACCACAGCATAAGTGTGACCAGAGCTTGCTCCTGTTTCTGACAGGATCCTTTTGGATTCAGCTGTGTGTCCTCTAAACCAGGTTAAGATTAAGATTTAAGGTTAAGCTGAGTATCTCTTGCTTGGCTTACATGATTTCGGCATAGCTGGCATGAAGGGTTATGAGATTAAACAAGTTCTGTCCAACTCTGATATCTGAACTTCTTCCATAACAACCGTAATGGAACTAGTTGTTTCCTCATTTCTTACTGTAACGCAGGACAAGTGGGACTGGGATTTGTGCTTTTCTTAAAAAGCTCTGGTGAGGTTGTGCTTTGTTTTTGCAGCTGGAGCCTCTGAGCAGGGCAGCAGCAGAGCATTGTCTCCTTGCATAACCCAGCCCAAAGTAGTTCAGAGAGCTCGTGATGATGAATGAATGATAGATAACAGAAACCTAATGAATAAAGGAGGGCATTATATGTAATTTCTAACCTAATGCCTGCTGGTATTTTTGTATCCTCAAAGTGAAATATTCTGGTTTTCTCCTGTTTGCATAAGCAATCAACTGATTTTTTTTTTGTCCTGCAAATAGTTAAGCAGGAGTTTTGTCTTCAGCCTTTTCCTTTCAACCAGCAAGGTTTTGGGCACTAAGGTGATTTACCTCAGTTAACGGTCACGTGTAGGTTAAATTTGATTAAATTAATGAGACATATTAAAAATTTCCACTTGGTAGATTGTTTCAGAGTCCAAGAATTATAATTTTTATATATATATATATGTATGCATTTACCAAATGAAATGTCTTTACTGAGAACATTTGATAAAAGACGATTACAGCATCAGGTGGGGCCCTCATTATGCCGAGCACCCAGAGTCAAACATTAAGAGACAAGTCTTGTGTAGAAAGTTCTTAACTGTGAGAATCCTGAGGGCACTAACAGGCTTTGATGGCCATGACCAGCCTCACCTGGGCTCCTGCCCACACCTTTCCACGGGCCCAGGAGCCTATTTAAGCTCAGCTCCAGGAGCCTTCCTTCCTTATTGTTGCAGGAGTGCTGCTCTCTGGTTCAGTAATAGAATCACAGACTTGTCAGGGTTGGAAGGGACCTCCAAGATCATCTCGTTCCAGCCCCCCTGCCATGGGCAGGGACACCTCCCACTAGATCATGGTCACAGCCATCCTTGTGCCTGGCCATGGGCCTTCTTCATTTGGAACCTAACCTGTGAATTGGCTTCCTGACCTTGGACTTGCCTCATCAACATACAGTTACCAGATGGTCTGAGCTCTTGGCTGACCCCCAGTTGCCACCCTGAGGCCTGGGCTGCTTGGGCACTCCAGAACTGCACCCTGGCTGCTGAGGGCAGACGTGTTCTTGTGCTTGGCTCCTGGCTCCCTGCACCTTAGGGAGGAATCAACCCTCACCGCACCCTGACTGGGACTCCGCACTTGCTGTTAAGGTAAGATACACCCCAGCAAACATACTTTAGATGAAAGGTGCNCAGACCAAGTCCCACAGGAACTCGTCCAGGCGGCTTTGAAACGTCTCCAGAGAAGGAGACTCCACAACCCCCCTGGGCAGCCTGGGCCACGCTCTGGCACCCTCACTGCAAACAAGTTTTTCCTTGTATTTAAGTGAAACCTCCTGTGTTCTAGCTCACACCCAGTGCCCCTTGTCCTGTCACTGGTGCCATCGAGCAGAGTCTGGCTCCACCCTCCCGACACTCGCCCTTTCCGTATTTCTAACCAGGACTGAGGTCCCCCCTCAGTCTCCTTCTCTCCCAGCTCCAGAGCCCCAGCTCCCTCAGCCTTTCCCCAGCAGGGAGATGTTCCCCTCCCTCCAGCATCTCTGTGGCTACAACTTCTAGGGTAATATGTTAAATCCATGTCGCTGCCTCTAATGTTGGGAAGCGATGTGAGGCCCAGGGGGAGCCCCTCACCAGTGTCGGGGCTTAATGAGGCTGGGAAGGGGTCGCTAATTAACGGGAGGTGGCGAGGCCGCCGCTGTCCGTGGTGCTGCAGGACCCAGGCTCCTGCTCTGGGCTCTTTGGAACCCTCCAGAGAAAGTGCTGACACAAGGGAAAAGGTTTCGGGTATGACGTCAGGGTTGTGAGTGCTATGGGGTGATGGAGAGAGAAGTGGAAGATGCCTGAGGAGCGATACAGGAAAATAAATGACTTCCTCAGGCGCTTTTTTTTTTTTATTTGGCGTTTCCGGTCTAGAAAAGTTATCTCAACTTCCATCAAGTGTACTGCTGGCAGGGGACCTTAACCCTTCCCACCGATACTTGACATGTTGGGGTTTGTAAGCCTGTCAGTTACAGTTATAGAAAGGGAAAGTTAAGAAATTAGTTCCCCAGCCAGCTAATTTAGACTCAGCTGCACTGTGATTCTGTGTTTTGCTAGAAGAAGGTGAAACAAATACCTCAGCTGCACGAAAAGCTGTGATGAGAGAGTTCACACCCTGCTAGCCCTGGGGCAATTCAACTGTGAGACAAAGCCACAGGCGTTGCAGGCTTCGCTGTTATCAGCATTGCTTACTTCTAAACTCATCCAAACCTTCTCATGCTTTTTGACATGGCAAATGGGATAATTGTAGTGGATTTCTCTTCTCCACAATTTGGTTTAAGGTAGAGATAAAAAGATATGTGGCTGCTTCTCTCTGCACCCAAACAGCAGCATTGCTAGTGACTGTGAGAACTGCTCGGCCAGTTCACCTCTAAAGACCAAAGAAAGGATCAAGGAGAAAACTCTATGCTTTGAATGTTGTATTTACACCTTAAAAAAAGGAAAGAGCTCCTGCCCAGGTCAGAAAGCAAAGAGTTTGAAATGAGAACAAAGGGGAGGGGCTCTGCTCACAGTCAACCAGACTGGGACACTTTAGAGCTGGGCATGTTGTGGTTTGATATTAGACTGTCTCACTTGGCAATGGGTAATATAAAGCTTCAAAGAGGCACTCGAAGATGATGGAAACAGTTCAAACACCTTTATGACCAACAAGAAAGGAAAGCTGCACAAGCATCCTGAATAGTTACGATCTTCACCCAGCAGATGCAGCACTGATTCCCTCCATAAATGCTGAATTACATGAGGGAAGAATGATCTTTTAAAAAAAAATATCACCATTCTGCCATGAAATGATAACGGGAGGGCAAGGTTATCACCCCGAGAAAGCAGCAGGGCAGGCGGAGCCGCTGCTGAATGTGGGGGAGTGCTGAGTCACTCTGCATTGAGTGCTGCCATAGTAACTATTTACCAGCTGGATGGGAGCGAGCAGAGACTGGAGATGCTGAAAGAAAAATGACAAGTTGCAGCTTGAAATCTATTACAAATCTTTTAAAAAGATTTATCAGAATGGAACACTTTGAGGATTTTTATTAATATTAGTGTTATTTGGGGCGAGCAGAGCACATGGGACTATCGAATAGACACATAAAAGGATTTGAGCAAGAAATAAACTGTTATTTCTTCTCTGATAGACTAAAGTTATCGCACCTAATTGTGAGACCAAGTAGGAGCCACTTTGGATCTATTTATTCACAGGGAGGTGCTGTGGTGCAGGTTGTCTGTAACCCAGCCTGGGCTGTGAAGAAACACAGAGCAGAGGGTTCTTCTGGCAGCAACACTCTTTGCGGTGAACTTAACAGAGTTTAGAGAGGGGTGTAAGCTCAGATTCCTTGGCCAGTCTGCTGATGGCCTCTGCTCTGGGTGTTGGGAAGATCACTGTTGGCCTGTGGTTATGACTCAAAGTTCTTGCTGGCTGAAGGTACCTCCTCTGCAGGAGGGACGGCTCTGTGGAGTAGCAGCAATTTGGGACACTTCTGTGACTCATAAGATTCCGAGTGGTTTCTTACTGTGGAAAATTTCATCATTGCCATGACAGGTGTCTGTCACTGTGACACCTCCGAAGGCAAAACCTCCATTACTGTCATCCCGGATGATGGACACAGTGAGAACTCCTAAACTGGCTGCTGTTGAGGTGCGAGCAACTCCAGAGAAGGGAGAAGCCTGGCCTTTTGATAACCAGTTGGGCCAAGTGCTCTAGCGTTTGGAGAAGTAGAAAGCTGTCAAGGGTCTGAAAGTCAAGAGTTAGAAGAAGGTTCATGAGGACTTCACAGAAAGGCAGGAAGCTTGTGGTGAAACGCAGGAAGTTGCTTCTCTCTTTTTTTAACCTGCACAGAGGTTGGAGGAGCTGCTGCAGGAGACGAGGTCAGGAAAGCTCCTCTTTACAAAGCATAGGCAGATACCTTGTGACTCCCCAATGCAAAAATGTGGAGGTCCAGGTGGTATCTGTTGTCTCAGTGACCTTCACTCCTGTGTTAGGTGGAGGAAAGGTGTTTTCAGGGCTTAATGTGCAAATCCGTTTGCTGTGAACATGTTCAGTGGTGTTTTGCGAGCTGGTGCCCTTCAACCAGTTCCTACTGGTCCTTCAGCTTCCCTAAGGAAGTGTTATTTTAAAAGGACCCTCTCCTGAAAGACCAAGAGATCCCACATCACTGGGACAACTTAATTTGTCCTACAGATGAGCTTCAGTGTTGCCGTTTCTAGCCAGCAGAGGTTTTCAGGAGCCCAGAAGCAGAGCTCACAAATCGCACTGGTGGTTCAGGGAGAAGTCTGAGCTTGTTTAGACACAGGGGCTGTAGGATGTGGGTAGCCTGCAGAAGATGAGACACGCTAGCAGCCTTCCAACACAATTTGCTGCGGAGAGGAAGGTAAAATGTGGGGCAGACACTTCTCTCCCTTATGAGAGAAGGTTGGAAGAATAGGCTAGACTAAAGCTCTTCACTAAAATAGATTGTGTGGTGTTTAACCTACAATCTGTTTTACTCTCCAGTGGACTGGACTGCAGTAGAGATGATTTTGCCAAGTCCTGTTTTATAACTATTTTATTTGATTTTATAACACTGGGTGTAGCTGAAGTCTCGACTGCTGTAGAGGCATTTAGTGTGAGAACTGTAGTTGAGGAGCTGGTTACGGTTGTCCTCAGCTCCCAGCTCACTTGTTAACACGCTTGACGGTGGTTTTCTGCTTTGAGGCCATGGACCTTGGAAGCCCAACAGCCCCCTCAGTAAAATGGATGTGGCAATTTTCTAACAGCTTTCAGGAGTGGGCAGTGGTGACACTAATACAAGCACCATCAGTTTGAGTCAGCTGCTGGTCCTCTGTATGCGGGAAATTTGTACAAGTCCTCTTGGTAGTGAATCAGAAGGAAACCGCATCGTGAAAAATGCAGTTTGCCATCAGATGGAAATGATTCGTTTACATCAACTCATCCTCACCTTTAACAAAACTGAAAGTCTTTACTTTCAAAGGAAGTGCATGCCCTGGACAGTTGTAATCAGACCTGAACCAGAGCTAATTCCTGGGACAGGCAGGGAAATATTTTAGGTGTATCTTGATCCACGCTCACAAAGAGTTAAAGAGCTGCGTGTCACAGCTCGGAGCAAGCGGTTCTGTCGGCTTTGCACATCTGTCGTGTTAGTCTCTCAAAAGGCTGGATAAAACAGACACAGGGTGTCTTCTTCCTCTTGCCACTCCTGTCCTGTTCACCCCACTGGCACTGGGATTGCAGGAGGGATGCAAGAAATGAGCTCGCCACTGGTGCAGCCCTTTTAAAGCCTTTTCCTGCAAAGCTCTTCTTGTACCGTGGAGCCTGGAGATGATTTTTTCTACAACCAGCTTGCTCAGGGAAGGATGGAATCACTAAGAACACAAATCTGCTATTCTCCCCATATATTTAGTATCACACGCAGAGTTTGTCTCCCTTTTTTAAGGTAGCTGTTATTTTAAGATGGTAAAACTGTATTTTAAGATGTTAAAGCATCTCAAAGCAATGCTGATCTGCCTCACAGGATCTGCTGCTGGAACTGTAGGTATTTCAGCATCTCTGACGGGCAGGGCTTTCAGGACCACTCCTGTGCAGGTCCAGTGGCAATTTCATCAGCCAAAGGTGAAAACAACATCACAGAGTAAAGTTTCTTCCCTTCTGCTCCCTCTTCCTCCTCCCAATGCTCTCGGGGGGGGAAGGGAAGGGATGCTCTGGCTCGCCTCTGACCATCACCCGCACACCAACCGCCAGCATCGCCCTTTTTAAGACGGAGCTGGAGGGTTCAGCAGGATGGGGAGAGGAGGAGGGTTGCTAAAAATACCGCCCTATGCTTGGGGAGCGTGCGGGGCGCGGCGGGCTGGGTGCGCAGGGAGCGCGCAAGGAGCGCGCCGCAGTGCGCGGCTGTACAGAGCGGGCCGCGCCGCAGGGATGCTCACCCCGCTCCTGGGCTCCGCAGGCTCCGGCTGGCTGCTGCTGGGTGAGTGACCCCCCCAAAATCGCCACGGTCTTTGGGTTTTGTCTCCCCGCAGCATCCCCTCGCCTCTCGCTGCTCCCCAGCTCCTTCCCCTGCAGCGTGCGGGGGGCTCGCTCCACTCCCCGATTCCCCTTCTCCGCTCCCCCTGGCTCCGCGGTAGAGCCCGTTTCCGAGGCTTTGGAAGGGCAAAAGGCAGGCGAGAGAGTACATTTGCATTTGCTAGCAAAGGCGGCAATGAGATCTTGTGCTGCATGCGACTGGAGAGCCGGCACAAAGCGATACCGTTGCAGCGCGGCACAGCAAGCTCAGCTGGAAATGCATTACATAATTCCTCTCAAATCATCTCGCTCCTTTGGGCCGTCTTCAGGAAATTTGGAAGGGCGTTGGGTTTGCAGCGGGAATGTGGAACAGGGCAGCGCGCTCGGCTGCATGTGCTGGTGCCGCTGGGCTGGGGGTGACCGTCAATCCCATTGTTTTGTGGGCAGGCGGGAGCGACTCCGAGGGTGGCTGGGCTAGAAAATTATTGCGAGTCAGAAATAGCAGGTTCTCTGGGAGGTGGTTAAAAGATTGGCTGCACCGATCCAAAACTGAGTCCTTTGGACCTGTGTGAAGGGCCTTGCTGAAGGAAAAGCTAACGCTCCCTGCCTGCGACAGTCTGCCCTTTATCAACCAGGCAGCCTCCCAAGGGGAAGAAGTACAAAGAGGAAAATGATTTTAAAACGCAGCATCTTCGCATCATTAGGTAAATATTCAGAGGGGGGTGGGAAGGGAGCACCAAGAATAGAAAACATCATAATTATTTATGTTCCCATCTACTTGCTGCTTTTGATTCTGAAAGGGGATGTTTCAGACTACAAAAAAAATAAATAATTGTGAACCCAATATCACTGGCCTGAAATTTGCCTCTGAAAATAGTCAGTGGGCTTATGGCTGCTTATATCAGCAGCTTGGATCAGCTGCTTTTGAACTGTAGCAAAACTCATGCAGTGCAAATATGGCCCGGAGGGAATTACATGGTTGAATCTAAAAGCAGGACTTGGCTCAGAGGCTGCAGGCGAGTGTTTGTTACTGTATTTTGGGCCCCGAGGCCCCAGGGGCTGCTCTGAGCTGCGTTACTGGATGCACCAGGCTTGTTTATGACAACGGGAGGAGAAGTGGGACCACTGGGAATGGGTCTCCTGTGAGAGCTCTTGTTCTGAGGCCTCCGTGTCCACCGTGTGTATTGATCCCTGTGCCTCCCACCTTGGTGTTTCCTTGTCTGTGTGTCCAACTATCCCAAAGTCTGTCCATGCAGGTGTGGCTCCCACTCATGGCCTCCTGTGCTCCTTTTATTTTGGTGTGGCCGTGACTTTAGCCTGCTGCTTCCGTCCACAGAATAGGTGCCCTCAGAGGACAGATGTGTTGCTATTGCCATGTGCAGTGGCGCTCCCAGCCGCAGCTGAGTCACACACCAGCGCAGGTCACAGAGTCATTTAAGTTGGAAAAGGCTTCTTTAAATCAAGGCCAACCATAAACCCAACACTGCCAAGTCCACCACTAAACTGTGCGAGACGGATCCCACTGAAGAGGTGAGGACTCCGCCTGACCCAGCAGCGTGGTGCTGGCTCAGCCATGTGCCTGTGGTTGCTGCTTTCACATGTTGTCTGGGGTTTCTGGTGGCCTCATCCCATCAGACACCACCCTGTGCTGCCAAGAAGTCCTAGTGGCTGCGCTAATTCGCTGAACAAGGGGCTCCTTGGCCAGTAGAGCCCAGCCCAGTGCTCTTGTTTATTTTGCAAAGAAATCCTGGCATCATTGCAAGGGTTTGAGTGTTTGAGAAGAGCTCTGCAATGCTCACCTGCATGAAATAATTGTGGAAGTTGGAGAAAGGCAAATTAATAATTACTTCCTGATGTGCAGACTTGGATGGTCTGATGGATGCACAGAGTGGTAGTAAAATAAAGAAACCCAACAAAAAAACCCCTGGGGACTTGCACGTTGGGTTGGGTTGGGTTGGTTTGGTTGAAGCAGTTCCATGATATGATCTATTCCTTGCTCCTCTCCCTTGGAGTAAAAGTAGGAAAACCCAGAGACTCTTCTGCTTTTCTACTCCCTCATTTCATGTGACTGCACCCCTGAGCTGCTCACCGACCCTGCCAGCGCCGCTGTACAGAGAGGAAGAGGAGAGTTGGCTCTCCTGGCAGCTGCTGGAGGTCCTGGTGGGTGCCTGTGTTCGTGTGCGGAGGCACGAGAAGGGAGTTCGGACACCGCAGAGCCCTGTTCTCCCCACTGGCACCAGCGCATCTCCAAATATTTCTCGGTCCATGTTTGCAAAGGCTGTAGGAGGCCCTTCTGGTGCTGCACTAGACTTCTAGATGAGGGCAAGGACGTTGGTGAAGGGCCTGGAGAATAAATCTTATGAGGAAAGATTGAAGGAGTGTTTGAGGAAGAGGAGGCTGAGGGGAGAGCTCATCGCTCTCTCCAGCTCCCTGAAGGGACATTGCAGAGAGGTTGGTGCTGGGCTCGTCTCACAGGTGATTAGCGATAGAACCAGAGGCAATGGTTCCAAACTACAACAGGGGAGGGTTAGACTGCATTGTAGGGAAAAAAGTTAACAGCCAGAGCAGTCAGCTCCTGGAATAGGCTGCTCAGGGAGGGGGTTGAATCCCCATCCCTGGCCGTGTTTAAAGGGCGTTTAGCTGTGGTGTTGGAGGAGATGGTTTAAGGGTGAACTTTGCAGAGGGGGGATGATAGTTGGACTTGATGATCCCAAGGGTCTTTTCCAACCTCAAAGTTTCTATGATTCTCCTGGCCTGCTTCTGAACCCAGCTCTCATGTCATGACACATGAGTCCTTGCTGATGCCCCCAAATTCAGGTCTCTGGATAGGAAAGATCTCCTGCTGTGCTTTGTGTATGAAGCAGCAGATGCCCAAGGCTGCTCAGCCCATGGAGCGCTGGCTGCTGCACAAGAGGCAGAGCCTGGGCTATTTGATGAGGTATATTTAGTTGCTTTTATTCTCCATCCCTCTATTACTGCTCCATTTGAACAGTTGCGAGATACCATCAAAAGGGAAGAGCAAATGTATTTGGATTTCCCTGCTTGCTTGCAGGGACAGACAGCACAGAGCAATTTTTCTCTGCTGCTCTGGACTAATGTAGACAGTTTTTTTTTTCAATCCTTGCTTCCATCCTACTATGGATATTACAAATATAGTCAAGTAATGAAAAGAGGAGGAAAGCTTTGAAGACAGATGGTGAAGTGAATTAACTGAATACCCGCAGAAACAGGAAAGCTGAGTTGGGAGCGAGCCAGGAGCAAAGAAACACAACATCACCTCAGTAAGGGTATAATTGCAATTGTTTTGACGTCACCAACACTGCAGAGCAGCTCAGGGCTTAAACCTCTCCTCGTTATTACATTTCTGAGAGCTCTTCGAGACAAATTCCAGCGCCTTCCTTCTTTGTCACTGCAGAGTTGCAACCAGCGCCTGAATAACTTGCAGCTCACTAGAGGCAAGTCTGGGCGAGACCGGAGCAGCGCCGGTAGGTAGCGGGACACAGGCATTTACCTCCTGATGGATGCGCGGGCATCCAGGGAAGCTTTTTTCTGGGCTTTGCTAGATTATTTCTTCATACAGACGCAAGCAAAATGATCGACTTAATCACCCTCTTTTTGCTGAGAAGTGAGCAGGAGAGGAGAACATCTATTAATACAATTTTTATTTTTAAGTGCTCCGCGTGCGTTCTTTGGTGGTGGATCAATACAAGTAATGAGTTTTTTCCATCACTGCTATTTCTGTCTCTCTCTCTCTCTCTTGCGCGCTGCCGTGCGCAGCCCAAGCCCTGCAGGTCCCTGGCACTGGGGGCCCGTCTGTTCCTGCTGCCGTCCCCGCGGGCTGCGGGTGCCAGGAGCACGGGCAGCTCTGAGGAAAGCCACCCGCAGTGCTCCGTGCCTGCAGCTCTCTGGCCTGGGCCCTTCTGGAGAAGCTACCGGTGTCCAGATTGCTTCAGCTTCCTCCTCCTCCTCCTCCTCCTCCTCCTCCTCTGAACAGGAGGGCTGATTGCACTCGTGGACCCAGATAACCTCTTACCCTGGAAACTAGTCACACGCAAAGGAGTAAGGTGGACTGGAGAGCACGTGGCTTTAAAATCTGGGTAAATATACTTGAAATACATCTGTAAAATCCATGAAACCCCAGCGGGAGCCCTGGCGCTCCTTTCTGCGTGTTCCTGTAGCTTGCTTTGAGCCACACCTGGCTCCTGGGGTTTTCTTCTTCCCAGAACTGCTGATTCAGAGTCTTTGCAAATCCTTTTTTCGGAGCCTCTGAGGAACTTAGCGTTGATACCTTACAGCATGACACGGGAAACGTTGTGCTGGGCTGGGGTTGATTTCTGTAGTGTGCTATCAGCACCTATTGGTGACAAGGCATTTACTGTGTCAAATCCTCCTTCCACCGTAAACATTGTCACGGAGCCTTCAAGGTGACCTGTGGCTGGTGGGGAGGG
>WEIS01088789.1:1219-13026 GCA_013389965.1 Todus mexicanus | reverse complement strand
CATTTTGAAAAACTCATAAAAACACTGCACATGCTCCTTTAAAATGCAATATTTTTTTTTCTTTTCTTATGAAATTTGCAAAATATATCCGACCATGTTTGGGAAGGCAAAGCCTAAGTACTATTAAAAAAAAATCCCACCTTTCAGGTATGCTTATGATTTACAGTCTGTTATCTTGTTCTTTTGAAAGTAATAAGAAAATAAACATGCAATAAAGCTGTCTTGTTTTAATATTTCTAGGAATTAAAAAGTTCAAGTTTACAGAACCTTTATAGAATATGCCAACTTGAGCTGAGAAGTAATTTTAAGATAGTATCTAATCAGTGCATTTGAAAAACTAAACGTCACAGCCCGACTTCTCTGTTATAACTGAAGCTATAACTTTTTTTATACAGAGACTAGTTTGATAATACATCCTGTAATTCTGAAGCATTTGTGTTTATATTACCTTCAGTGGGAGGTAGGAGTTATACAAATAAATTATTGCACCTTTAGTGATAGGACTTTTTTGTTTGTGTACCTCAAGTAATGTTCATGACTATAGCTTAATATTCTCTCAAATAAAGATTTCTTCATTAAACCTAAAGACTGTATACCATTAACAACAGCAAGATTCCCATTAGGAATAAGTTCAGCAGCCCATGTTGTTATTAAACTTGGTGAAAGGAGGTGATGTGGGGGAGAGGCGGCCAAGCGGGCAGACACGGATAAATTGTGAGTGTCCAAGCTGCGGTTTGATATTACAGTGAAGCTTTTCTCTTTGGCATGTAACTTTGCCCATTGATGGCCTGAGTTAGTTTGAGATCTGCTTGTTCACTTACAAATATTATGGTTGGTTGAAATCTCATGTGGAGAAACACATGTGGCTTGGGTGCCCTCCAGAGCAGGGAATTAACAGCTTTGAGCCTGTGTTCTTTCATACACTACCCTGACAAAGTCAGCAAAACCTGGGAGTGTGGAAGGTGGGCAGGGAGGAGGCTGGCAGCAGTAGGCAACAAATAAATAAATAAATACCTTGCCTATTTTGGGGCCAGTTTTCCTTTGTACTTTTTGAGTAAGCATGTGCTCGTTACTGAAGTGACCCAGCAGCTCATTGAACAGCCGTCAGAGCCATGTCACTTACAAACGAAGTCAGGGGGTGTGTTGCAATTGTAAAATATCCTAGCACTTTTTTGGTAAACAGTTCTTGGACATATATCCCATTTTAGCAGTCCACAATGCAACTTGAAAATTGAGGGGGGAAAATCAACTTATTTTGCCTTAAAACTGTGATAAAACTAAATTAATAGAGATTTATCTATGTGCACATCCATTGTGTTGGTAAACAGAATTGAAGTTGTTATTCAGGAAGCAATACTTTAGAATTGTTCTCTAGCTAGCGACTATTTATTTAAATGCTAGACATTACATATCAGTTGCATACCCATGCAAAACTACATGTCATTGAAAACCCATGTACGATGTTGTCACTGGAGGTGACTATCTGCTGGAAAGTTACACGTTACTTCCTTACTATTGTGCCTTAGAAAATGCAAAGCTGTTGCACACAGTCAGCAATGACTTATGGATGCAATAAATCCAAAAAGCTGAAGTTCTTCATGACTTCACCTGGGGAATATTTTTAAAAAAAAATTTAAAAATCAGACAAATGTTTTGGAAATAAAAACGATGTCCAATATTTCAATCCACCATCTGCATGATCTACTTTCCAAGACTTTTGATAATTAGGATGCTTACTCTTTGCATGTGGTCATCATAACATTTTCCCACAAATAATGCATAACATGGAAATTCAAGAAGCAGATTTACTTTGTACATCTGTATAATTCCATGTGCTGCATTAAGGATATGTGAATATATAATACCGGGGCCTAATTTTTAAATGAGACTGTGCATGCTTGTACGTCTATTTGGTGTGAGTCACTCCCGCTGCTTCACCCATGTGATAGAGTTTAGATGTGCAAATTGGTCCCCAAGTGTATAAAAGGGTTGGTTGTCACAGAGAGTAGATACGCTTCTCATTTATGTAGGGGTAAGTGCCCAAAGGGCTTAGGAGCATGGTTGGGATTAAAATGCATGGGCAAGGGGTGGGATGGGGGGATGCATTGCACTGTGGGTACACCACTGGGACTCTGAAGCTGCTTAGAAATTGATCCCAGTGTCCTATCAATTAGTTTCATATATGCATGTGTTAGGAAAGTTGATTGTATGTAAAGCTAAATGAAGCGGCGTCCTCAGACAACAGTTTTTCCCCCGAATGAACATCTCTTCACCAGCACAGAATGATTTTCAACAGTTTTCTAAAGTGTGCTCACCAGCTGCTTGTGTTTGATTTTATATTTCCTTTGGAGTCTTACAAGGCAAAATCATTCAGGCAAAGATTTTTTTTTTCTTCTTTTCTTTTCTTTTCTTTTTTTCAGTGTAAAAACACATAAATATGAACACATTTCTTATCAGGAACTGTGAGCACAGAAAAAAATAACGCTTTACTACATTTGAACTACAATGTAAATGTATTTGTTGCAAAAAATGAATTATTATTGCTAAGCAAATACAATGTATGTAATGGGGTTTAGATGCTTCAGGATTTATTTAGCCTCTTACTACTTCAGACAACCTGAACAGGTGTCATAACCCATTTTTATTTCACAACCCCATTTTCCATGGTGTATTTTTTCCTTACTCTTGCTATGTAGTGTTATTGATGCAGTACATCTGTACTTCTCAGTGAATGTCCTAAAGGTTGGTGAACCAGAAGGGGACCATCCTTATCTGCATGTCCATTCAAGGACAAGGATTGCTCTTCTAGCTGGGGCTGATGTTGAATACCAATTACGCTAATCTTTCTTTTGTTTTATTTATTCTAAAATGCCTCTGGAAATTAGGAAAACTTGTCTAAAATGCAACAGCTTTTATAGCAAATGTATGTTTATAAATAAAATGTTGATTACCTTTGGTGGTGTTGGTTTTGCTTATTACAGCTGACTTCTACTGCATGCAATGTGTCTGTGAGACTGGATTGCAGAGTGAATACATCTCGTTGGTAAAAGCTTCTGCTTGATTGAGGTAGGCTGAACCAAGCTATATTTCACTAAACTTAGTATATGAGATGAGACAATAAAAGAGACATACTTGAGATGGGACAGTACCCTGTGGATCATTACTGTATGCTGTGCCCAAGTATTTATAAGAGCATCTGTGCCTATGGTGGTAAAAGATGAGCAGAGATGGCTTTCTGTAAGTTGAATCCAAAGTCCTCAGAAGATCTTTCACTGATGTCGGTGGACTGTGATTCAGACCGGGATTCAGTAAAGCACTTTATGTATTGCAAAGCTAAATATGTGCTTGGTTTATTCCATTTCTACATAGTAAAAATCAATGAGTTCGTGCTTAGTTATGCATGTGCTGAGGTATCTCACTAATTTTGAACTTCAACAAGTGTGTGGCTTCACCAGTAACCAGCATAAAGTTCACATCAAATTTTAAACTAATAGCTGCCTCTTTTTCTCTTTTTAATTGGATCTTCAGTGGATGATGGGTTTGGTTTTGTGCCAGAAGCACATCTTGGCTGTTAGGTGAGTCATGAGGAAGTACTGACAATTTAATTTTTTGAAAGCAGATTTTTATCCTGGAGCCTTAATGGAAATGGTAGTGGTCTTACATTATTTTTGCATGTACATCTCTGGATGGAGGACCAGGGTTGTTTTGTGGTGGCAGAAGTACGCTGAGGTTCCCACAGGCAGGCATTGGTGCTGTATCTGCGGGAACTACTTGCCACCACTGGAGGTTGCTCTGAGGCTGGATTTGGAGGCAGTCAGGCAGCTACTTCTACTTCAGCAGCCCTGCACCGAGGCTACTGGGCATACATGGTTTTGGCGATTGTGACCCTTACAAGCCAGGTAAAATGGTAGAAATCCTGGTATGATGTTTTTATTATTACTTTCTGGTGAATGTGACCTGGCAGCTCCGACCTGTCCAGAGTCATTTATGATCCTAAATGGGCGTCGATGAGAGTGCGCTGCACCAGCACTGGTTTAATGCCAAAATAATTCCACAAACCTTTTAAAAGGGAAATCATGTCACCTGCTCGCCTCACCAGCACCTTCGTCTGCAGGTAACTAAGGCTGCCAGGAGGGCTTGGAAGGAGACAACCCTGCTAACTGGGCCTTGGCATGCCCCAGGAGAGGATGATGGCTTGCTGCAGAATGAAACTGGAGGCATACGGAAAAAACAGGAGATGGTGTGGCAGAGGAGTGGACTATTATGGCTGAGAGTCAGGCATGGAGACAGAGGATACACCATGCAAAGTGGGATGCATGCTAGGTCCCTAGGTGAGCTCTGCTTCCACTGCGCTCTCTCTAGGTGCGATGCCTCCATCCTCCCCTTTCCCCCATCACAGCCAGATGGGATGAGGGCTCTGTTTCCCTCTCTGCACTCTTGCTCTGGGGTCCAGCCAACCCCCTTGGTTTTACTCTGTTTTCTCTTTAGCGGGAGTTTGGGTACAGAGATCATCAGCAAACGCAGCCAGGCCCTGGTAGCTGTGGAGGCTCTAGGCACAGGTAATAAACAGGAGTAGCTCGCTTATCTCGTGAGTATTGATCCTTATCCAGACAACTCTTCTGGGGGATAGTTAAAAGCAGGCAGCTACCAGTTAGTTTAGAAAATTAGTTTTAGGTACAGTTCTTGCTGCCCAATGTAGCAAAGATTTGGTCTCAGATGGATCTTTTTCCTGATAATGGGAAGCTGGTTAAGTACCTAATAAACTTTGTAGAGAGGGGATTTGGCCTGCTCTTCTTTCCACTTGTCTCCGCTCTCCTGAGAAAAGGTTGGGTAACTGGGGAACAAGACAATGAAATGCTCATTTTCAGAGACATATGTGCAGTGAGAATGAGAAGGGTTTGTGAACACTGGAAGTGAGCAGAGGACGACCACTTGGCTGGGGGAAAAAAATCCAAACAGCAAAACAAGACAAAACAAAAAAACTAACACAGAAAAAATAAGTCTTATGAGTCACTGTTAACCGATCCATAGAGTCCATCTGCTTCACTGCATGTGATGCATTGCAAATTCCCTCAGCTAATGCCACATCCATAACTCACAGATGCATTTTTTCTAAGTGGGTAACCTACTGCTTAAAACATGCTGAAACCAGTAGCATGGGTCTACAAAGTAAACCAAAGTTAATAGAAATGCAAATCTTTCCTTGAAATAACTGAATTTATCAAACTGAAAGAAGAAAAGATTTTTTAAAAAATTCCTTTTGTTTACTACTTCTGATTGTAGACAACAAACTACTCCAATGACAAGCACAGAAATAGAGACATGTCATCCACATGTCTGGAAACTGCGTGTTAACTTCCCTGGTAGCTCTGCTTCAGAGTAGAGCGTTAGGATCTGTAGGACAGAACATGTCTCAAATGGTTAGGTCTAACTGGCAGGGCATGCGGGCAGGACACTGAAAGCTCTGCCCCTGCAAAAGGTGAATTCAACTGGGGATAACTGTTCCCCCCTGCCCTGGCTTGGGAGACAAACTGAACTAGTGGTCATCACTCTTCCAGAAGTGGACCTGGTTATGGTCACCACTCAGCCAAAAATAATGGTTAGAAGGAATGGGGCTGGGCAGGTCTCTGTCTGCAGGGAGAACCTGAGTCTGGCAAAGACAACCCTGCGTGTGGGGTGACCAGGGGAATGATCTGCTCAGCTCGGTAGCAGAGCTGGAAGAGGAATTGGAAAGGTTCAGGTAGGTTATTCCCCTCTGAGGGGAACAGAGGGCCTCATATGCCAACCAAATCCATCCCACAGCGAAGTCTGCTGCCTCCCTGGGGTCTAGATTGGAGCATCACCAGGAAACGCTCTGGTCTGGTGAGACCCTCTGATTATTACCCACTATTGGTTACCGAGGTTGCTAGTGATGAGGTTACAGAGAGAAGTCCAAAAGCAGTTGAAAAGGACTCCAGGGCACTAAGGAGATTGGTTGAAGGCTCAGGAGTGCGGGTTGTGTTTTCCTCCAGTGACAGAGAAGAATGCTGAAAGAAAGAGGTAAACACACCTGATGAGCACGTAGCTCAGATGCTGATGTCACTGATGGAACTTTGTGGGGTTTTTTAAGTCTATATATAAACTTCTCTTAGGAAAAATGAATTTTGTTGAGTGATTTGGTAGCTATATGGTCTATTAACTAATGCTAATGTATTGAAGTAGACCAGATTTCAGCATGGATTTTCTGTATTAGACTTCGTGCTACTACTCAGGTCTTAGTTTAAAGCTTTTCCTGACTGACACATGATGATAACCCTCAGATCATCACCAATCTGAGAACTCTGTGAACTCTCTGAACTGTTTCAAGAACTGACATTTTGGAGGATTTTTAGAAACCATTTGGCTTGGTTTATATTTGATATAGCTTTTGGGTGCCTTTCCTGGTTCCATGGGTTTATGTTGGAACCATTCTTGGGCAGAGGGCAGTGCTCATGATGTGTCTGTACGCTGGAGCAGGAGGCACTGGTTCTAGAGTCTGGTGGGGGAGAGCTTCACGCTCAAACCACACATGACTCCTGCAAACCCACTTTTCCCAGCCATGTCCCAGTTACATTTTAAATAACATAAAGTAGGAGAAGAGCAATGATAGACAGAGCTGTGAAATGCATTTTGCCTTCTTGTTCAAAGTATTCACAGGTCCTAGACTGAGTTGAAAACTTAAGGATAAAAGGACACCACTCTACATGAAGAAGACAGTTAATATGTATCTTACCAGCAGTCCTAAAGGTATTTTGAATCTCATTATTAATTTGAAAAAGATAAGATGACATTGAAAAGGGATCTATGACAAAGTCTGTTGCTAAGTGATATAACTACGTCTGTTTCAATGACCAAACCTGAATTTCAAAATTAATTTGCAGCATCCCAAAACCACTTTCAAATGCTTATCTTGGGATATTGTATTTGGCATACATATGTGTGTTAGTCCCAACTCTCTTTCTCTCTATTTTGCTTCTGCCAAGCCTGTTATCTCTCAGAGAATTTCTTATGGATACACATAAGCACACAACAGTTGAAAAGCCGTTATCTCTTCTAAAGGCAGTGAGTAATGTGCTTTTGCCTACAGCAATGTGAAAAGACATGGGAAGGTTTTACTACAGAATCAACTCTATCCACCTTGCAGAAAAGCAGATGCATTTTCCAAATCTTTTTAGAGGAATAGAGGTCCTTATTTCTTGCAGACCTTTCCTGGTAGTTTTCTTCTTATCTTTCTCCTGGAACAGTTCATTACTATTTTCATATCTTTCTGTGCTTAGCAAATAGGCAATTTTAAGTTTGCTGTTTGTTGGGTTGTTTGGGGTTTTTTTTCCGAGTAGTGCAAAGGAACATTTCACTTGACCAGATGATACAGTCCAGTATAAATACATGTAGTTTGATAATCAAAACTAGAAGTAACTTTCAACACGAATCATGACAGCTAGCTTTTTTGCCTGTGGTGGCAAAATTCATCTATCATAATATTCTGCAACAGTGGGGCCAGACACATCCATGACTGGTAACAATGCACTGAAGCTTTCCCTAAGTGAATCAAAACTATCACAGCTAACTAATACTTTTGTTATGCTATATTTTATAAAGAAAAAGATAGTGCTTGTAGTTCCATTTGCAAAGCCTGCCTCATCAAATCACCTTTGCAGATTATGAACTTCTAAGAAACCTCTGGGTAAACCAAAGACCGAGAAGCTCAGGTGGCTTCGCTGCCTTCACAGTGACTCGCTTCAGTGTGTGGGTTGAAGGGGAAGGAGAAAGCTTTTGACTTGGACAAGTTGCAAGTCTTCCGTGTGTTTGGGTTTACATCTGGGAAAAAAGACTGGTTAATTATGTACTGGGACATTTACAGCTATCGCGTTTGTTTGTATACTGTTAAAATTTATGTAGATGGTACGTTAACTGTAAAGGTGTATTTTTTCACACAGGGCTGTGTGTTAAGTAGACAAAATAACTGAGCAAGGTATAGATACAGATAAACAGCTTATGATGGAGTATTATCACTCAATACTTGACTTTCTCCGTATCTCCATCCTGAAGTCTTAAAATCTGCTTACAGCATGAATGCAGTTAAACACATTAATACATTTCTCTTTGCTGCATCAAGATTTTTCAAGCATCCTCTACACCTGAAACTACATGTGGCTATTTTCACACACTTCCACTTGACAATTACCCTCACATGTTATTAACCCAGAAGCTGAAGGCTTACGCTGTACTTTGACAGGAATCAGCTTTAGCTCCTACCAGCCATAGGCAAGGTAAAATGAAGAAGACGAACAATAGTCAGATGCAGAAGAGCTGTGATAGATAAATTCCAGAAACTGTATGCCTGTGATGGAAAAATCACTTCAGCAAGGAGCAAGCTCTCAAAGGGTAAATGATGGAGTTGCAGCGCTTAGACAATTTCTCAACCTTGTCCTGCATACAAATAAATTGATCAATATAGCCTTTCTCAGCTGCTTGCTGTCCATTCACAGTTAGAAAGAAGGGTTGTAAGTTAATATCATAGCTTTGGAAAGGTGTGTGCAAACAGCACAGCCACTGCCTGCCATGGGGACTCTTGCAGAAATAGGTAAATAATCAGATGGTTAAAGCAGCCCAAGTGAGGCAAAGCTGCGTACATGCTGCGCTGAGAATCTTTATTAAATCCTTGTGGCTGGTGAGACAAATGTAAGAAGACATATTTCTCTACAAGCTGCCATAGTACTTTTCGTCATGGAAAGGAAATAAATTCTACAATATCATTTTATTTGTTTACAATTTTAAGGTAAGATGTATCTCTTTTGACAGTACTGAGCTGCAGCTTTAATACAAATATCAATTATTTCCTTTGTATTGTAGTGTATTGTAGTGCTATAAAATAATTTGGACAAGACTTTGAATCATGTTGAATACCACAATACCTGAGCACCCAGCATCAGGGACTTGGAAATGGATTTTTAAGAATAACTGATTGCACATCCCCAGATAACCAGACATCTTTAGCAGGCCTCAAGTCAGGTACCCAGAGCCGCTGGTCTTGTATAAAAGCATAGCTACTTAGACTCTTTTTTTCAGGTTTTCAACTATTTTCAGGTTTTCAACTATATTTCAAGTAGCTGAAACAAAATAGAGGGACTGGAGTCTGTGGGGCACTCTCTGGACCACACGCTTAATGACTGGTGCTTACAGAGCCCATTATCACCAGGAAACAGTAAAGTACTTTGTTAGTTGCATAAGGCAGAAAAATGCTAGAGATATATATATATTTCGAAATGGATAAATGGGACACAGATGCTAATTTGCACAGAGAAAGAATATCTTCACCAGTGAATTTAATTTAGGCTGCAACCTGGCAATGAAGATGCCAAAAAAACCCCAAACAAACAACAACAACAAAAAAACAAACTAGCCAAATACACACAAAAGACAAAGCCTCCACTTAACAGTTGTTGTGACTATAGCGTAGTGACTGCGGAGTTCAGAAGAACCAGGCTATCCAGATACTGCAGTAGAAGTCACCAGAGCAAGAAACCCATCAGTAAGGAGTCAGCCTGTCTAGAAATGCGGCACATGAAGCAGCAGAGCGCTTTGAACTGCCTCAGCCAGACTACCAGGAGTGGCTGACTGGGCTGAAGCCAGCTCCAGCATCTCTGTGCAGAACACAGTTATTTAGCAGACAGACCTGTCGCATTAGCAGATCATTTCCTATGCTTGGAGCTGAGTGAGGCAAGCTGAATCCTTCTGGTTAAATGCCCTTTTAAGAGGAAAACGTTGCAAAAGGTGTTCTCCTTCTGGAAGAAGGAAGATTTTAGAATTGTAAACAGAATGTTTTCAGGAGTTATGCCTGATGTAGTGGGGAAGGCATGTGTGGTTTATTTCTCTAGTCTTCTCTACAGGCTGGGCTTCCTAGCTAGGTGATGTTAGCTTGGCTTCCCATGTCTCACTTATGGAGAAGGAGAGCTGGAAACATTTGCACTGCTGTTTCCACAACAGTAGCTGTGTATTCTGCCTGAACAATAACATACATTTTATCCTAGTAAAATAAATGTAAAAAAAATCTAAAAATCTATTCATCGGGAGGAGAGGTGAAGAAAAGATTTTTCACTAAGTTTGGTGCCAAGTCATCTTCTCCAGTTAATCATACAATTACTCTGCATGGTGCTTATCCTTTGGAAGTGGTTGTGCTATGTAACATGCCTGTCAAGATGCAGGGACACCCCAGAATATGCTTATTTGGGACAAGTCATGTGTACACACGCAGAGCAAGCAGGAGCGTAGAGGGCTGTCTGAGAGCAGATGTTGTGGTCATCTACTATTTTTCGTGCCCATTCTGCAGGACTTTGTGATATGAAATGGTACCTCAGGTATTCATCACACAACAAAAATCTAATTTCCCAGGAAAATAATGGCCCGCATCAGGTTGGGGCTGACCTGTAACTGAAGAAATGGTCCTGCTGGCTCAGTAGTGACCTACAACTTTATGTAGGGTGAGCACCCAGAAAGCAGCCTGACCTCACTGCTGGTGAAGAGAAGCTCAAAGCTGGATTGGGCTGAAAGGAGAACACAGAGTCCAAAAGATTTCTACATTAACTGTTAGACCAATTCACCCAAAACAAATACTGTAAAAATAAACTGCATAGTTACTACCTGTATTATGCAGCAAGAGTTTAATATACTTTGCAAGACAAAAAAACCCCACTATTTTCTTTGGAGTGAGGCAGACATTGTATGACAGTATTTTCTGGACTGAGCTTATTGACGGATGAGGACGTTAAATGGTTAAAAGGATTCTTTCATCTTAGTGAATCCTCCCCTACAAGAAAATAAACAAATAAGGAAAAACTGCCCAGGTTGTGCTCCTACTTCGAGTCATGACAAGTGTTGTGATGGTGACTGCTGTCACCCAGCTAAAGGACTGAGGCACTTTGTAAATCAAATTTCAAGTAAAGAGATTGGTTTGTGAAACCTCCTCGGCGTGGAGTCACAAGCTGTCAGAGTATATTAGCATTATGTTACTGGAGTAAAAAGCAAAACAAATTAAGATGTTTAACAGCTGAAATCTGAAACAAAATTGTGTTTAATGCTGAAAATCTTGTTAACATATTTTCAGGCTTCCCTTTCCCCAGATATTAAATCTCAGTGTGTGTTTGCAAGCATCTTTTTATGACACGTAGAGACCTACTGCAGGCGAATAAGAACTAAACACGACATATGGTAAGGAAAGGTATTTCAGCCTGCTTGCAAAAGCCTCTTCAGCTTTTCTGCAGCATACAGCAGCACGCAGGAATATTTTAAGGACCAGGGAAGAAGCACAGCTGGAATTCCCCGTGTGTCCATGCTGACAGAAAGCATTGCAGCAACGGTCCCAACCTGAAGATTACACATGTTGTAGCCTTTAATGTGAGGAGTAATTTGAACTCCCAAACTGTTTTTTCTTTCATGTTGGCTCCCTCAATGAAAGAACCATTAAGGGTTTTAGTGATCTTCCAAGACTCTGCCTCCAGCAGAAAANAAACGTATCATGTATTTTCATCAAATTATTTGAAAACTGTTAGTTAACACTTAAAATTCCTACAGCAGAGCTCTTTCTATTAATTCTGCACATTTAGTGTTTGTTTTCTCTATACACTCCCTCTGGTCACTTCAAAGGTATCAGAAAGCCCCTCAAGAGCACACTAGACTACAGAATATGTTTAACTGAATTAGTTTTATTTATCCAGCTTTTTACATGTCTACAGATGCCATCGATGAGTTAAACACAGAAAGAATGGCATAGAAGTAAATGTTTATTTTAA
>WEIS01088779.1:3722-32108 GCA_013389965.1 Todus mexicanus | reverse complement strand
GGCAGCGCCGCCCAGCGGCGGCGAGGGAGGCACCGGCACGAAGGGGAGGGAGAGGGAAGAGGAGGAGCTGAGGGGGAGAGGGGTGCTCGTCCCGGGCTCCGGCTGAGGCGGGGACGCGGGATCCTCAGGCTGGGCCTGGAACGGGGTCGAGGCCGGAGCAGGGCGGGCCTGGTGGAGTAAGAGAAGAGGGAGATATGGGCCTTGTGTTTGTCCTCAGGTCATCGCACAGAATCACNTGAGACTGATCCCACCTGGCTCCAGCCTGCTTTCAGGCTGCAGCTGTAGGTTGTAATTGCTCTCCCTCTAAAATGGGAGAAGCATCAGGTTATTTGCAACGATTTGAGATGCTTCCTGCTTTAATTGCAAGAAGCACAAAGGCAAAACCCGCCCTTGTGCATATGGGAGAAAGCAATTTGTTTGTCCCTCTTGTGACATGAGGGTGCAGACGATGGGAAGCACAATCACAAGTCAACCCTCAAAGTGCTGCATCTCACAGCCATGACTGTGTCTGCTATTTTGGCCATGGCATGAGCAGCGTGCAGCCAAGGACAAGGCTGGTTTGGGTGGACTAAGGTCCCTGAGGAGAGGCAGTGGGCAAGTCTCTGGGGCTAGAGAGCTGGTCCTGGCCTCTCCCGTCTCTGAGCAGAAACACAGAATCACATAGTATCTTTGGTTGGAAGAGACCAAGATCATCCAGGCCAACCCTGAACCCAACACTGCGTGTTCACCAGTGAATCACTCACCCCAGCTGTCCACCCAGAGCTCTTCAGCCTCCTCCTTGCAGCACCCCAGGGTCCCACAGGGCACGGTCTGCTGAAGGAACAGCCATTCTTGTTCACCACCAGGACAGGGTTTTGGGCTTTGTGGAAGCATCCGGTAAGTTGCATTCTGCCCATGGATCACCAGTGGGACAGGATTATTTAATTAAACTTTGGCACAACAGTAGCTCTCTCCCAGTATTAACAACAGAGAGAATTTCTGAACACAGTTACACCCAGACTGTTGGATGAAACTGAAACCTGCCGATTTAAAAAAAGCCAAAGTATAATAGATGCTGTATCACGTATATCTGGGCACCTCTTGGATATTAAATCATCAGCAGAGATGTATGGAGAATGGCAAATACTCCATCACATATGTTGAGTACTCGTTCTGCATTACCTTCCCTGTATCCATTCAGAATATCATTACCAGTGTTCTTTCTATTCTCAGTGTATCGCAAAACCTACATTATTATCTGTAATTATTCTCAAAACAGAGCGCAAAGTGGTGATATTAGTATAGCTACAAAAGAGGAAATCTCATATGAACACTTCAAAAACCTTGTACAGAAGACTGACCCTGGAAACACAAGTGTTTCCCTTTTTACATTGAGTGATGTCTGAAGACAAAAATCCCCTTTCCTTCCTTGCTACGTTGCCATGCTCTGGGAATATTGATAATTGAGGGATTCTCTCTTCAAAGCACTTTGCATATTAAAGGAACAGAGCAGCTTGGCAAGTAACAAATATTTTATGGAAATCCTGAAGACAAAAAAGCCCCCAACGTCAGCAACTGCAAAATAAAGCTCTGTGCCGTCTTCCTGAATGCCTTGCAGGAGGTTTCAAATTAGTCAGCCAAGGAAATCAGGTCTGCTTACTATTATTATTAATAATAATACTATTCCTGGTGTTATCTTAGTCTCTAGGAGTGCTTGGCTCAGACCGAAAGCCCCTCCTTGGGCTGGCAATCAGGCAATCCCCCATGCCAACTGATTCCCTACATATCCTGCAGTCTAGGCATAAAACAAGAGATGCGCACGCACACAAATGGGTACAGCAGAGAAACAAGAATTGATTGTCTTCATCAGCAAGGGTTTTTCACGCACCAGCAGAAAAGCATTTTGCCAGGCATCCTAATCAATGAGCATTATATTTTTATGCCAGGATTGGGAAGTAAAACCCCAGCCCTGACTTGCTGGCTCAGAGTATTGACACAAAACCCGTTCATAGTCCTCACTGAATCTTAGATTTGACATAAAAGCTGAATCCCAGGCTTTGCTCCAAACTCTCATAGTTAGAGCAGTAATTGTAAACATTATTCAGAGAAACCTAATTTGGGTATTAACTGGGAATGCCTGCTTTGCAAGAAGGTTGGTGTGCTCAACCTGGGTACAGCACCCTGTTCCCTTACAAAATCTGTCTAAAACTAAAGGCACCTGTAACCACGAAACTCCATCTGTGGTCTTCTTATACATTAGCCTTCAGTCTGCTATAAATGGGGTCTTATAATACTCTGCAAAATACACAGACGATAAACTGAAACATTCCCCCTTTGCACCTTCACACTGCCAAGTTTCCTCTGAGCTGTTTCCACCGTTATAAGGAAAACTAGCTAATTGTTTCTGAAACAAACTTTCATTCCCTTTTCCTTTCCAAGTCCACACGGAGCTCCCTCGTAGGTAATCATCAGATCTGACTAATCAGCTCCATGTGGGGGCACTGGGGCTTTGTTTGTCTGGATTAAGACTTGAAGATCTTTGTAAACGCTTGCCAAAAGATGCTTGTGATTAATTGGTTATTTCCATTTGACAGAGTGTCAGTCTCTGGGTATAAATAATAAATATGTGACGTCTCGGAGGATTCAGCATTCAGAGTGATCAGCTGTCATCTCATTTGCAACAACATGAGTCAGACCTCAATCCCCATGAGGTTCTCACTCATCGCTCTGCTGACTCCTTTTTTGGTTACTTTGCTTCTGCCCCCCAAACTAAGCCTGGATTAAATAACCACGCTCTTGGGAAAATAGCAATGAGGGGCCTGCCTTGTGTTTAGCTTCACTCGATGCCTTCACAAGGCAGTGAGGAAAATGGCTTCCCTGTTTTGTTGCAAGAAGGAATGTATTAACCAGAGGGTTGCAGCCAGGACACAGCTGTTTATGGCAGCTCTGAACAAGTGTGAATGGCTTCGATGTAAAAAGAGAGATGACTTGGCCTTTCTCACTCTTGAAGCAATTGCCCACAGAGTCAAATATTGGATGAATGCCCAGTGGAAAGAGGAATACCATAGGCATCTGGGATCTAGCCCTATGGTTTTACTGAAATAGATAAACAAAGAAGAACTTCCCACAAAAGAATTAACTTTGCGATCATTACCTGTCCTTCGCCTGGGTTCATAGATAGAAGTGAGCACTAACTGCAAACTGAGGAATTATGAACCAAATTTCCTACAGAGATAAACAAAGCAGGGAAAGGACACTGTGACACCATTCAGCTTTGTGTTTCTACCCATACAAGCTTGGCAGCAAGCTGAAAGATGAAGTGGACAGGAAATTGGCACCCAAAGCAAATCAGAGCTTAGAAGCACATCTGTTAGCATCTCCCTGCGTTGGGCTTCGTGAGGTGTGCACAGTTGTCTTCTCCCAAGAGGTCTTTCCAAACACCTGCTTGCAAACTCATGCCAAAATGATGGTGCAAACCAACACTAGTTTTTATTATGTCTATTTTGTGATTCGTGATGGTCCTTCCCAAGAGACACAAGCCTAATGCTGTCTTTGCTTAGTTGCTTCTGTGGTATACACCTGCAGGGAAAAGATTTCAAACACTAGTTTCACTCTCCAAAGCAAAACCAGTCTTTGGCTTTGAGGATCAGCTGTAAGTCCACAGGGCTTGTTCTCTGGCTGGCTGTGACTCATGAACACTTGGCACATTACAAAACTGTGCCTTTTAGTAAATGGAAAAATACTTTTTTAAAAAATTCTGCTGGGAATTTAACAGTTCCCATCTGTTGGTCTACCTGCTCTGTTCATTTTCAGTTTAGTCCATGCAATGGAAGGAAGTGAGTCTACTAGAAAACATAAGGAAATTATTTTTAGAAAGTTAAATAGTTAGTATTATACCACACCATCCAACACAGAAGAAAATCATACTAAGGAGAGGTAGTGAGTTACAGAAGTATATTGACTCGAGGTGTGTCCTGCCAGGCACATTCTCCTGAGCTGTGGCAAATGGGCGGATCACGGCTGATACACCACCTACTTCAAAGCAGCACAGCCACAACTTCTGGTCCTACACCACTGCAGAAGAGACAGGGAATTCCTCAGAAATGGCTCCACAAATCTGCCTGCATGGAGCTGAGAGATTCTGAGGCTCCATGCTCATAGTTCCTCTATCAAAAGGCAGTGTTACTGTTGCTTTTCCTCTTCACCGTATCTCACCCCAGCTGCTGAATTTACAGATTCCTCTTTCCCTTTGACCAGTCCCTTTTCTCTTCTCTGGGCTATGGAGTTAACAAATACTTCTCAGGCAGAGTGAAAACTTCCAGTGGCTGTAATACACCAGTGGTGGCCTTATGAAGTGCCACAGAGAAGGAAAGCATGAAGTCATAAGCCAGCTTTGTTTACAGCCCCTTTCCCCATTTGGTGTTTATATTTTTCACACTACCATGAAGTCACATCAAGAATCACACTCTTCTGTAGGATGCACATCCTGCAGGGTTGCTGCCCATCCAGTAGTTCTTCCACCTGCCATTCATTATTCACGATAAGCAGAACAACGCATTTGCCTAAAAAGTGGCATCCTTTTTTTCCTTCTCTTTCAGATCATTTATGAAATTTCTGATGATTGTTTATTTTAGTTCAAATCTTCTCAGCCCTTGTGCTTGCCATACCTCTCAGTTTGGTGTCACTTCCGGATCTCATAAGCAAATTTTGTCTTCAGCCAAGTCATGAAGGAACACCGTTCAGCCTGAGACGGCTACCCTGGAAGGAACCCTTAGACACAGCTCTGGATATAACATTCTAGCTGTTTTTACAGCATTTTATATCATACATCAAAATACTCAACAGCTTCCTAGTCTGCTTATGAAAATGTCATTTAAAACAGTATCAAAGCCTTATTAAAAACAAGGTATATAATTCTTATCCAAAATGCTGTTTCTCACCAAAAAAACCCCAAACCAAACCAAAACCAGTTGTTCTTTTTTAAAAAAAAATGATTTTTCCTTTTACTTATTATCTTTCAAGCACCTAAAAATGGTTTCATTATTTGTTGGGCTGGTCTCCAGTAACCAGAGCATGAATTGTCTGTAACTCCCTGACAGCTTTGCACTCTCATCCTTTTTCAACGTTCTATTTGTGATCTCACCCATCTTTTCAAGGAAAATCATTAATGCCCCTGAGATTTCTTTAGTTTTATACTTGCCTTGGTTGAAATTCACCTGTCTCAGCTGATTTGAAAAAATCTTCACTGCTTAAGCACACTCTGACTTTTCTTGTTTTATCTCAAATCACTTTCTGCTGTTGATGTTAAGTGTGTGTATAATGCCTGATTGCAGGTGACCTTTGTAACTGGACAGTCTTCCACAGCTGTTAATTATTTAATTAGCTCAAAAGGCAGAAGCAAAGACTCTGGGTCCAAAGGTTTCAGCCCAGCTAAAACCCATGGAGCTTTCAGGAGGACTCTATATAATGAAATCTCATTTTATTTCTTGAATGTGTTTTTCTTTATGAGGTAAAAAGAACAATAAAGTTGCAAAAGTAAGGCTTCAAGATGTGAGGAAATGTTGANCTTTTTTAATCCTCGTGCCTTTGTTGCCACGTGCAAGTTTATCAGCATTTACGTCACACGCTATTGCAATTTTTTTAAAAAAGAAGTTTTTACGTGAAGTACTTACATATTACAGTGACACATGTGTTATTGAGAGATTGCTTTGCACAATCTGTGCAAATGAGTTTTGGCCAGACTTCGAAACATTAGGGCAAAACAAAATGTTGGATTGGCTTCTCATTAAATGCTTTCAGATGCCCCACTGGCACACCAGAGAAAGAATAGCATAATGTCCTGTGATTGAAGATAGCTTCAGGTTGCATACCTATAAAGAACAAGGAGGGAGGGATTAGTTTTAGATGAATATACAAAGAATTAATATTTGCCGTTGCACTTTCACAGTATGTAAACTTCGGATGCATTTCTAAGGCAGATAAAGAACACGGGAGTGGGCTTTTTTCCCCCCACTTTTCAGTTCAGCCACTGGAGGGCAACATGGTCCCAGTGACTTAGGCAGACACATACAGCCTAAGCAGTTGGGTACCGCGCAACCAGCGAGCACCACCGAGCTACAGAGGAATTTCTGCATGAAGGTATGGCAGAAACCAGACAATAACGTGTGTGTATAGGTATATGTACAAACTTTTACATTGCACTTTTTTTTTTTAAGTAGATTAAAAAATTTCTTCTTACATCTAAAACGTCCTAATGTGGTTTTCTGCTTAGGATCATGTTTTCCCGAGTTCTAAATCTGCGGATTAGCCAAAGGATTGCTGAAGAAGGCAGTTCAAGGGCCACTCAGCCCGGTATCATGAGAGGTGAAATATTTTCTTCTGCTAAGTAACAGAAAGCCTGACACATGTTCCTACTCTTGAAATAAGTGGCAGACTTTTCTGGATTAGCTGTTGAATCTGTTATGACAGATGATTTCTTTATTACATTTTAGAGGACTATCAGCAGTGCAGGGTCTGATTTTCTTTAAAATTAATAGAAATAGTTTGGCTTGACTGAACTCCAGAGCAGTTGAGCTCCTGGAGGGGACCAGAGAGTTTGTGTCACATATGCTCACTTTGGGGGAAAGCAACAGCCTGGTGAAAGACTATTGAATAGTGTTTGAAAAAAGTTAAAGCAGGCTGCCTTACAGGACATCACAAAACAGCAGCATTTTGCCCAGAAGTCTTCTGCTGGCTGCTCCTATTTCAGATTGGGTTATTGCAGAAGCAGAATCTCATCTATCTTGTTCTCCACATGCTCTTTGTTTCACAGCCTTTGTCTCTGTCTCACCTCTCTCTGTGCAGTGAATCTTTGGTTGCAGCCGTTAGCAGCCCAGCTGTGTTTTCAGCATCTGTAGAAAGCACTTTGATGCAGTGGGATTGTTCTGGACAAGCAAGCCGGGATAACCCACAGTGTGAGGGATTTGCTCTGCGGATGCACAAGGATAAGCCTTTAGTATCCTCTCCATTTCATCCTCCCCCCAGCAGCACCATGCACGTATGCATGCACATGCACACACGTGCTGGTTAATGCTCCAGTTTAATCCTCATAGCACAGGATTTGTTCCATATCCATCCAACCGGCCTGCGGGAGGGGATGGGGAAAGTCATCAACTGCTGAACAAGGCTCTTCCTGAGCTAGGAGAGAGGATCTCATTTTAAATCCCTATTTATTTGCCTGCACCTGGAAGCAGATTGCAATCAGACCAAAAGGGTGGAAGTTTGGATCTTTAGAAAAATATCCTTAAAAATGGAGTATTGCAACATGGAGGATGGGACGTGATGTTTTAAAGCTTTTAATTCTTGTGAGTTCCCTGTTAGTACAGCTTTGGGGAACAAAGCAACAATGTGAAGGAGGGAGCTGTTCTTGAGAGGAAAGAGGAAGGGATTAAGTTTGGGTTTGTGTAAATTGAAGATAACTTGTGACACTCGCAGGTGTGTGGCAGTGTGAGATCTAGAGGCAGGTGAAGAAGAACTTCAAGTTTCCCTTGTCAGTTATTTTTTTCAGGAATTCCTTGGAGGGAGGGAAGTCATCAAGATGACAACTGCTGATTTCAAAAGGGTTTTTTATACTAGACAAGGCAGACACCCAAATTTTTATAACTTTCTATTGAAACAATTGGCAAATTTAGCCATCAAAAGAGACTTGATTTTAGGGTGAAATTGGAGCCTCGAAGCAATCTTGCTGTAATTACCATCACCACATGAAACTTTAGCCTTGGAGCCTGCTTCAGTATTGGAGTTCATTGCTTCGGGGATATGTAATCATGTTGTAAAGGAGTCAATATTATTATCTGCTTTGACTCACTAAAGGTAGCTCTGCCAGCACCTACTTGGTGAGAACTGAGATGTCCTTTAGCAATGACACAATGTACCCTGGGATGATGCTATTTACTATATGAAACATTTCACCCTTTGCTTTTCCTTTCTTTTTTTTTTTTTTACTACATGCAGATACTAGTAATTATTTCTGCTCATTTCTTAAGTCACAGGGGGGCTCATCTGAATAAATCTACGAAGGCTAATGTTGCTTCTGTTTAATTCTGTGAGCAGCTTTTACATGGTTAAAGCGTTACGGAAAATCTCCATTATGATGGAAAGATATTCTAGTAATTGCCTGTAATTATAAGGGTAGCTCGCTACAAATATATTTAAATGCATCACAGCAGAAGGTATTAGAAGCTGACACTTCCATAGTTCAGGACAAATAATGTATTTTAGAAAGAAAGACTGATTAAAAGGCATGCTCTCCTTTGGCCGACTACCCCAGGAGCTGTTGGATTCATGCCCAGCATTGGCACTGTAAAAGCCATTCAGTTTACTTATGATGATATTTGAGGATGTTAGGATGGCAACTGCAGGTGACTCAGATAACCAGGCTAGAACCAATTAAGTTATATTTGTGTTCTATCACAATGAGCCATTTTGCTGTTATTTTGTAGTAGGAATAATTGATTCACTTACCCCATCACTGCAGGAGCAGAAAGAAGATAGTCAAAGGCACCTTGAAATATATTGGTGTTAATATACATTACTGATGAAGGAACTTGTAACAAATCAAGCTCTGAGGGAACTTGCTGCCTGGGAGGTATGTTTTTATCTTGCTTGCCAGACAGAACATGCTATCAAATTCAGTAGTTATCCTTTTTTATCTTGAAGTTAAATTTCCAGCTGGAAGAAATGGTTGGGAAAAGGAGCCCTAAGATAGGGAAATCACATCTGGGCAAGAACTTTTTATCTTAGAAGGCTCACGGTTAAATTCGTCCAATGCATACTTCATTTCAATGGATGCAAACCACAATGGATTTGGGGGGAAGGTTTTATGGTTTAGCATGCTAAAAGCAAGGGCATTTTTTTTAACACAGGGACAAATGCATTGTTGGCCTGACTCAGGCGTTCTCTTTACTTTAATGTGTTCTGACAGACTTCAGCTACCGTGTAATGACAAGAAATTAGGAAGACTGGAAGTTAATGGAACTTAGTGACTGAGAAGAATCCACAAGAGCCCCTCAAGCCTCATTTTTCTGGGCTGCTTGTTCACATGCAGTCACACTTCACCTGTTTACATGAAAGGACACTTAGGGGGCTTTTTGAATCCCCTGGCAATTTACCCTGATCAAACATACAACCACAAGCCATCCCTCATCATTAAGTGGCTGCCTGTTGGAAGAGAAATGTTTTAGTAGTTAAGACAAACAAACGTAATGTCCCCTCTAATTTGCCAAATTAATTGAAAAGCTGTATTTCCAAGTGGATTAGCCCCCTGAATTTGCGTCAACCTCTCTCTTTTTTTGGGGGGAGTTTCCATTTCCATATAGGGAATAAATTTGGATGGACTAATCTACTCAGAAATGAATTCGTGTTAATCTAACTGCCTCCACATCGACAAGTCTTTGGAAAGAAGGAGGAAGGGCAGGAAGGGCACTAGTCTCACAGATAAGTCGCTGCCTGGGACAAAATGGGCTTACGAAAGTTTTGAGCAAAATTGTGTCTGTCACAGTCATGAGTGTGGGCTGTGCATCCTCATTTTCTCTCTTTAACACTAGTGTAGTTGCATGCTTCAGTGTGCAAGAGCAGATTGGAGAGGCTTTTCTTAACTAGTGGTTGCAGCTTCAAAAAGATGTCAATGGGAGTGGCCACATGGATCTATGGAACACCCCCTGCTGATAGTCTCAGAGTGAGGAATTGCAGGATTGATGCTGGCCTTAGGATTCAAAGCACTGGCCCGACAGATTAGAAGGTGAATTCAAGAGGCTAATTGTGGTTACAAGCACAGTTGGTGCTGTGACTGTTTCAGTTCTCAAAGAAACTGAATGGGAAGGGTAAGTCAGCAGGCAGAACTTCCACCTACTCTTCCCCTGGTGAGATACATGGTGCAGCCATACCAGTGTGTTTTGCCTGATGCAAAGGTCTTCAACAGCAGGATCCCCCACCGCTAACCATCATCTTGTGAAATAATCACCTTGTACCTCAAAGGTGAGAACTGCAAAGGCCTAGGAGCTAAATCTCTGGTCCTACTACCTCCAACCCACCCTGCCACACCAGGAAGCCGAGTGTCCTTCACCAGGTTCTTCACTGGAGGTGGGACGTTCCCAACACACACCCGCCACACGTGGAATCCTGTTTCCTTGGCAATGTTTGCAGCAGGCATCACACCAAAAGCACCTTCCTGGTATTTCCAGGTGTTGCACTAGACAAGGCACTGCCAGTTTGAGGAAATGACCTGCAGGCAGCATTTTGGCTCAGAGAGCTGTTACACTGAACATTCCTAGCCCTTGGCTAGGAATTTCAGTTGGGTTTTCCAAAGATCCATGTCTCCTTCTTTGAAGAAAGGAAATGTCAAATAAGCATTTGCCCTGTGCTAGCAGGAGGCTGAGGACTGTAGTAAGACTGTGTGGGAGAACACTAAAGGTGTCATTTACACTTTAGGCGCGTCAGAGAACTGTACTGATGGATCCTCCTTTGACTTATCAGAGATATATCTGGAGTACCTAGGGGTTGTAAGAAATCTTCCCAGCACAGTTGTAAATAGCACTTCCAAATCACAGACACACAGACCGCATTTGTAGAGTTAAATATACTTCCCATTTTGGTATGGAAGAGTGTCCCTCCTTACATACAGATACCCAATGAGTGAAACTAAATCAAAAGTTTTCATCTGTGTGCTATGAAGTAAAATCAAAGAAGAACCCAGAGCCTAGAGATCTGACAGTTCTGGATAGGCTCAGGTTAACGAGGTAAAACTGAGACCCTTTTCAGACACACTTTAAAGTGGGTCTTCAAAGCTAATGACCTGTAATCAGTTACAGGATAGAATGACTGCGTCCATCCCACAGCACTGGTTTTGGCACAGAGTCAAGTAGAAGCATGAGACCAACACTCTTCTAAAGCCATGTACATCTTTATTCTCCACCCAGGCCAGCAAGGATGGGAAACAGGAATGCAATTAAAAATAATGATCAGCAAACACACACTGTCTTTACTTGAAAAAAATATGCAGACTAGAGCAGCCAGGAACACACTCAACAATCAGAATAACTGGAATTCCCTGCAGTTTGACAGTGACACGTAAGCAGAAATTACGAGTTTCTGAAAGCAAGTGTAGAACAAGACAAAAACTTGTGCTTTTTTCCATTACAACAATTGATATTGATTATATATTTTGCAGCAGGCAAACCACTCCGCGGGATAATGGGCAAGAGAGAAAGCTAAAGCTATCCAGAGTAGTTTTTGAGAAAAGTTTGAATAAAACTTTTACAAATAGCACCAGAACTAACCCCAAGCTTTAGCTAGCCCCCACCAAAATCAGTGGCAGAACACCGTGACTTGGGCAGGAGCAGAGGCAAGCTTGGTTAAATGTAAAGAAGTAGAAAACACAAGACGGATTGTTCCAGTATATCCCCCCCCAACAGTGGACTCCAATCCCAGATGCATAGCTGCCATGGCAGAGGGAAGGTACTGTGAATTCTCTGACGCTCCTTTGTGTCTACATAGCAGTGAGAGGCACAGATTTGGTTTTGTCTCCACTCTGGCAGGCTGTTTGCAATCCTGAAAGTAAATCCTACAGCTCAGCAGACATTTCACATGGCTGTACTCTGTAACGAGCTAGTATTTATCATTTGAGCCCTCTGTAAGCTGAAGGCTCTTTGTACTACTGACCCCAGCCTTTCGTCTAGCCTCCAACAGCTGCTCTTCAGCAGCGACAGCTGAATTGGGTTTTCTCCCTCTGCAGCAGTGCATGCTTGCCAGCCATCGTTCCCCCAAACCCACTTGTTTGCTGCCTGTTGGGGCCAAGATACACAATCCACTCCTTTCATGCCAGCAGTGTCCCTCTAGGCAAAGCGTGAGAACACTTGCCAGTGGGCATTCCTTCCATTAATGCTTGTTAACATCACTTCTTCCCACCCTCCAGCCATATGAGAGCCTGCGATTTCCATGTGGGGGAGTCTTAAGCAGAGTGGCTGCACTGGGCCACTACAGACTGCCCACACTGGCATAACGTATTCTCAGCTTCTCTGTTATTTCAGAGGCTCCCTGATTGAAACAGCCCTGTGAAAGGCATTTCGCTGCTTGAACTGGTCCTGGGCATATACCATCCTCTTTGAACCCCACGGAATTTCCTGCCACTGCCTCACAGGTTGGAGTCTATTTTTTTTTTTGCCTGGAAGTTGGTCATTGCCTTTAAAGACTTAGCCAGTAAAAACTGGAAGCTGTGCATCAGGAAGCAGCAAGCACAGCCTGGCTGTACCTGCGCCCAGGGAGCCCCTCAGCTTTGTCAGTCGAGTTTGGGGCCAAACTTGCTCTTGGTATTTGGCTTGTACGCTATTGACGCTGTTAATCCTCAAGTCAGCTGCTTTGGCTACACAGAAGGGGACAGACCAAGGATACAGGAGGGACTTTACTTATTTCTCAGTGTCAGGCCTAGAGGATTGGATGGGCTTGTTTATGTATCACCAGTTCCCAGATGCCCTAACCAGGACAGAAAGCCAGTGTAGCTTTGAGCTCAACCTTGAAATGCAACATAAAGCTTTCGTTCCTGGGAAATCCAGCTTCTGAATGCTTCTCTTTACCATCCTAAAACTAGAGCAGCTCCCCCTCTGGTAGGGAGACTGGGAAAGTGAAACACCTCTATGGACATGAGTGACTGTGCAGCCTAACTGACCACACTACTAATTATCTACCTACACGCATGCAAACGGGGGGTTTCTCTGGGTTGGGGCTGAGCCAGACTTTCTAGCAGCACCAGCTGAACTAGAGCACTCAGAATATTAATCATGTTTCAGGCATGTACATCAGTCCCCATTAGAGTCTGTTATACCTCTCTTTTATTTTCTTCTTGTTCCCCAACATTCAATCCAGAAAAATAATTTTCCTGCTAGTCATTTTTTTAAAGAGACAATTAAAATGTCTCCAGCCTACAGTGGCCACCTCAGCCTGGTATGGGAGCCCACTAAGATGCCATACAAAGTCCCAGAAGGAGGGAAACGAATTATGAAAATGAGACATGAGGGGAGGAGGATCTATAATCCATTGCTCTTCCATGTAATTCACCAGGAAGTGTGTGGAGGGGACAGATTTCCAGAGCTGAGGCACTAATGCACTTTGCACTGGCACTAACAGACACGGGCTCAGGGACACCCCTGTTCTCAAAGGGAAGGTCCAGCAGCACTTCCATAAAAGCAACTTGAACACCAGAATGAGTTTCAGTGAGACCTTCCCATCCCAGGCACCTTCAGCTCCACCTCCCTAAATACAAGTGCCACTGGCCCACACCTGCACTGCAGTGACCTGCAAACTGATCATCCTTCCTCTGAGCACGGGTTTCTTCCCTGTAATGCAAATGATTGCACTGTACACTGCATGCGATTCCTGTAGCCCATTTCTTCCTATCGAGAGATCAGATGCAGGTTTGTCTTTAGCACCTGCCTGTGCACCTACAGTCACCTGAGGGTGCTTGGTGACAAGCCCAGCAGGTCCCCACTCACCGCACTACAGAGCAAGCCCCAGTCTTCCAGCATGTGATGGGTGCTGTCCTCTCCAAGTGAAAGGCTGGGCACAACTATTCAAGTGGGGTCTGGTTTTCAAACTCTGACAGTGTCAAAACAGCTAGCCTACCTGAAAAGTTTGCTGCACGTGTTGGAAGCACTGGAAAAGGACTTTCTAGGAAAACTGCAGGAACATCACACATTTTGCAGCTTAGCTGTCACCTCTGAATGAGTTCCTATCTCCTGAAGTTCATCCCCTGAGCAGAGACTTCTTTTCACTGGGTCAGTAGGTCACTGTTATGTCCTGTTCCTGAAAAAGTGAAGCCTAACTTTACAGAAATGGACTTCTCAGCATGTATCTCTGCCACTCCAAAACAGCCTGAGCCCCACAGACATGGATTTTCTCACCATTCCCAGAAGTTGTAATTAGCTAAAACTGATAACAAGTCCTTGGAGAACCATGCACCTCCCCACCCAGACCATGTGAAGCTAGTACACTTGCATTCTGTGACATTTAAAGAGTGCTCCAAGCCCAATATTTTATTCATTAACTTTGTGTTTAAATATATATATATATAAAAAAACCCAGTGTGTTATTTTCTAGGTGAAAACCACTCCCATGACCAAAATAGTCAGCCAGGACAAAGGCTCAGAGTACCGAGGTCTCAACCCCCTGCGCAGAGCTCTTGCCAGAGATACTACCTGAGATATTGTCCGAATCTAGCAGCTCAACAATGCTGTACGGAGAACAATCTTCCAAACCCAGCTTGCTGCAGAGCCAGCCACAGAAGCCTTTCTCCATATCCCTGACAGCATGCCACCAGTACCCAAAGGACCATGCTACCTGGGCCACAGCCGAGTACAAGCCTAGGGAAAAAGACACAACCATGATTATAATTGGGTAGAAGATGATCAAAAAGGGACAAAAGGTGATTTTGTGCCAGAAGGTCCTCTCTTCATTGTACACCAAGAAGATGTTGTACCATGTGATGGTTCCATAGTAGAATGAAACCACGAAGGACACTACAAAAATGATGGGGAGGCAGATGATGGTCCAGAGGACGATGTGGGGTCCTCTGTCCAGGCCAACATCACATTTCTTCTTTTCAGGTACATCCTCTTTCGGAGGTTCCTTTGACTTAGCCAGTTCCTGCAGCTCTTTGTCCGTTAGTGTGACATGGATGTCGACCATCTGACCCTTCTTCTTTCCCCTGGTGATTGTTCCAGTCAAGGTGACATACCGGCTGTCTAAAGGCATGTTCCAGATACCTACAAACACAGATAAACTTGTCTACATTAGATTTATTTTTCTATACAGTGTATTTTGTGTAAAACCTCAAACCAATTAGATAGTACGTATGGAGTTGAAGTTAAATTTAAAAAGTATGGAATGCAAGAAGCAATGCAGTATAAAGATTATCACAGAAGAAAATGGAAGAAGACCTAATGAAGGAGAAGACAGGAATTCCAGATGACAGAAATCATAAGGGTGAAGGACTCCAGCACCTGTACTAGGGACAGTATGCGAAGGGAAACTGCTTCAGGAGTTAATGAGAAAAGATGAGACAGAGTAACTGAATCAAAAATGGTGTGCCTGTTTTCTCTGGTATCCTCATAGATTTGTTTCTGAATTAGATAAATATGACTAAGACTCCTGTTCTGGAATAAGCACATCCACCCATGGAGTTATACTTGAATAGCTAACATTTCACTTTACATTTGCACTGTATCTCAATCCAAATTAATTTTCAAAGTTTAGAAAAAACGTACAAACGCTCATATAATTGGATTTACATTTTAAGACATCAACACCAAACAGGAAAGTGTCAGGATGTGCGTTAAAGTCAAAACCACACTGCCTTAGCTTCCAAGTGACGTTGGTTTAGGATGGTCCCTGCAGTGGTACTGACCATAAACTCTTCTATGGGGCTGAAATATGCTTCCTCCTAGTGTTAATTCTGATTGGAAGGTCTTCAGAGGCTCTTAAAAGGAGGTTGAGAAGTTTGAATGGTCCACAAAAACAGGAAGTAGGCAGATAAGCCATGAAGACAGGGTTAGGACCCTGGGGGAATCTGCTGTGGCTGATGGACCAGGAGCATGCATTCACAGTTAAGACCCTCTCAGCCTGCACTGCTGACTCACCAGAGATTAAGCACAGGACCTGCCTCCCACACCTCTTCCCTGCACGGGTACGAAGGACAGACATCAGAAGTGAAAGTGGTTCCAGGATGCCCCACAAGGACCTTGCCAAATAATCACTCTTAAAGAGGAAGCTGTGCAAACAGAAGGCAACCGCAAATCCCAGATAATGAGAAAAACTCCCTATCACAGGTAGAGCCACTAAGTCCATCTGCTTCCAGCCTTTCACTTAACAGGAGGTTGCTTTAGGCATAGACAGGGGCTTGATCACAGCATCACTGCCTGAAAGCACGCTCAGTATTTTTCTGGATCAACTCCAACCAGCACATACATTTAAATCTGAGAGTGCGGCAACAACCAACCTTCGCAAAGAACTGCAGGAGACACTCCAAGTCAGCCTGTAATGCTTTTTATTTCAGAGTGTTTTCATGTATGAGCTCAAGCTCTCATTGCCTGCAGTCTTGGAGGGGGTTGGTCCCACAGTCACTTCCATTTCACCTTAGTGTATGTTGGCATTAAAAAAAGTTTATGGAAAATGGGTGTTCCCAGGAATACGTACCGTCTGCCATGGACTGACCCAGGAACTTGGAGCCTTCCTCAGAGCTCTTCTCCCCTCCTTCTTCATCTGCTTGTTCTTCTTCCACCTTATTCTCATTCTCTGACCGATACACTATTATTGACTCAGGACGGGACTCTTTCTTCTTCTTTTTCCTCCGGTCCATAGTGGCTTCCCCATCAAAGGTGACGGTGGTTGCCACAGCCCTTCTCATGGTGCCATGGTGAGGGCTCTGGCTTCCAGACTTGCTCCCTTTCTGCACCGTCTCCTCCATCCCACTGCTGCTCTCAAGCACCTCACTTGGCATCCTGTAGCACTTGTTTCCAGTCTAACAGCTCCTGCACTTAGAAGTCATTGCTTAGACAACGGTCCCATGGATGCTTGTTTTGGTAAGATGTCCCACTGCTGACATCCGAACTATGCACTCCATTCCCAGCCTAAAATGAGAGAGAAGGCTGAAAAAGTGTCTTTTTCTTATCAAGCAGAAAAAATTGCCAGCATTTTCCTGTAAAGGGTTACTTCCAACTAGTTTAAATGTCAACCAAAGATCCTTGTTATTGCCATGAACATCAATTTTATTACATGGATACATCTTTTGTAATATCACCTAATCCCGACTCTCAGGTTCCAATTTTAAATACAACAAACCAAAGCTACTGGAAAGAGAAAGTATTAACATTTATAAGAAGAGATTAAAGCAACACAGCTTGCTAGGTGAATTTAACATTCCTCTGCAATGCTGAAAGCAAACAGAAGACAATAGCTTTGGCCCACATGCATTAGAATGAAGAAATGAAACCATAGACAAGCAAGAATTTGACTGATTTAAGGTTCTGGCCTAGACAAGAGACAACTGCAGCAGGAACCGTGTGCTCATGCTTCATTACACCACCTACACTGGTGCCAGCCTTTCTCATTTTGAGTGTCTTCTGATTTACTGCCCACTTCAAGGATATTATAAAAAGTAATCAAATGATGTCAAAATGAATGATGTCTCAAACCTCACCAATTGAGCAGTTTGTAGTGCTGTCAAACCTGAAAAATATAGTATACACTGTGGATTTAAAGCAAAATTAAGATTACTTCCCTGGGGAAGCAGTTGGAAACTGCAGCAAAGTCTTCTGATCGTGCGAGGAAAACAACCCAAATCTTCGCACATCTTTGTAACAAATATAAGGGCCCAGTTTTTCACTCCTCATTCAAGAAAAATTAACGGTGATATCAAGTGACACAGTTATCTGTGGGAAAGCTGCCTAAGTAAAACCCCACATAATTAAACACACATGGAGGCAGAGGAATCCCGCTCCATGAACTTGAACAGGATTAATGGTTCTTAAATTTCATAACATTTAAGAAACTGACTGTGCCAAGTATTCATGAAGTATTTAAGCACAAATCTGAATACACTGAATAACATTTTAACAACTCTGAAGAGCTCTGCTGAATATTTATGTAAACATTTATATTTAAAAGGAGGCACATGACCAATACTTAAGCTTCTACCTAGTACCTGAGTCATCTCTTTAACAGGAAACTAAGAAACACAGTTACTATAATTTATAGCCCACACAATGCTGGGGAAATTGTTTTACTTGAACAGATGCTAGAAAAAAGTTGAGCATTTTTAGATTTGGCAGTATGAGCCCAGTCTTCCCACAGATATAAGATTTTGCTGGTTTGTTTTGAAATTTTTTGCTGAATTTTAGATCAACTGTTTATGCCTTATACACTCACACATAGAATTTTTAACTGTATCACTTCAACAGCTAAGACTGTGGCCACTTGTCTCTATGTGGCTTTGAAGAACTCAACAATTCAGATTATTTCTGGCATTATAGAAAACAAATCTTTGCTGGTTATCAGAAGACACATAGAATGGAATTTTAAAAATTAAGAATCAGCATATCCCAGAAGCTGGACTACTTTTCAATCACTGGGCAAGGAATATCTCGGCTAGCTCTGCAGCATGGCTGGGAACAGAGTATTTAGATTGCCATCTCGGTTAACACCTGCCATGCACAAATGTATGCCTAAATTTGCAGACATACTGGAAAACAGCTCTGTAAAATACTAAATTTACTACAAATACTCTCCCCTTACTACAGTGTCAAGTGTTGAGCTTTAGAACTACCTAGAAGCAACTTGGTTTAAATATTCCACTGTTGATCAAATGAAGCAGGAATGAAAAGGAGCAGCAATTATGAACGCCCTACTCTGGTGTACCAAATAAGTATAGTTCGGTGTGGGGATTGTTCGAGGTCACTGCCTGTACAGTCTCCTCCCATTCCAAAGTCCAACCTCAATACAGAAATCCAAGAAGGGAATTTTTATGAGAGGCCTTTGAGTCTCTGGGTGAAGCATCTTATTACCTCCATGCCCCCCCACCAAACCCATGAATGAGTGAATGAGAAGCTCAATACATTTCTTGTACCTTGTCTGCCTTAGGATCATGGCCTTTACATCTGTTTGGAAGCAGCATGCAGATAGGCAGTTTTCCACATACCATAATATAAAAGAGGAATGGGATATGTAAGAAACTTCACGGTGAAATCTAATGCTTTGCTTTCCACTATTTCCTTTTAACTCCAAAGCAAACCATCTACTGACTTCAAAGGTAGCAAACTCCAGCTTTTAATGCGTTAACGTTGGCAGGGTTCTGAGATTTCTTCACATTCACTGGAAATCAGGGCAGCTTTCATTCAGTGTTTTTAAAAAATGCCTTTATGGGGAAATAGAATGAATTTATTCTATGGGATAAACTCACTCCTTCTAGTAAATTCATCCAGAAGGTACAATATGCTCTAGCATTTTTTCTCTGAGAATCAGTAATAAAACTTAATGGTTTGCATCTATGAAATCCTAAAATCATCTGGGCAATGAGGGACAAGCCCTTAAGAAGTGCCATTGCCGTGACTGCATCAGAGCCCTTGGGATAGGGTGAAGGAGCCCAGATTATTGTTTAAAGCACAAGAAGGTAAATCTGATGTCAGTCTGTCTACATCAGAAGCAAAAACATGGTGAACAAAATCCCTCTAATCCAGCAGAGGAGGTGGCAGTAAGATAAGAAGCTGAAAGATGCGAATACAGGGCAGATGCTAGGTAGGTGTTTTAACAAAGTGGGTAGGTGTCACTTGATGTACGTGATGGAGGGCTGTGGAGAGCTGTCCCATCACTGGAAATATCCAAATCTGGACCGGGTATCTTGGCAGCAGTTTGGTGACAAGGTGTTAATGTGGAGAAGTCCTCTGGCTTATATTAGGGAGAAGTCAGATTGAAAGATCACAAAGATCCATTCTGAGCTTAAGTCTGTTTTCACAGTAGGCATTTCTTTCTTTCTCATCTGTCTCTGCCAATGAAGCAGCCAGGATACCCTCTGCCACCTGATCCAGACCTTCTGAACACAGCACTTCAAAACACCATCCCCTGCTGGGATGCTGGTGAATCAAACAAGTTCACACCCCAGTCCCATTTTTCCTGGGAATATTTTCTCTGTAGTTGCAAATTTAAAAAAAAAGAGCTCTTGCAGAAATCACAGCAGTGTACACAGAACTTGCTTTTTCTCTCTTCCTTTTCTTTCTGAGCTGTAAGGGCAAGGTCAGCCCTCGGCACCACACAGCTGTCCACAGCACCAACTCTTTCGGCCACGTACCAAGATTTTCACCTCTTAAAAGTCTTGCTGTGGAGCTGAAGCTTGACAATCGCTGTGTGTCTAGTATTAGTGATGTCTCACACATGGGAGCACTGGGGCAGACAGGAATCTACTAACTGTCCACAGGAGGGAAGGAAAAGAAATGGTCAAATTTCAGAGATAGCAGGGAGCAGTTTATTAGCCAAACAATTTGCTATTAATCTCCATGTGAAAACAGATGGAGAACCCTGGGGAGGCGGCTCTGCAAAAACACTCTGTAGAGGAATTTTTAGAAGCACAGTCTTCTGTTACTATGCAGGAAAGCTTCTGCTGCTTACGCCCCCCATGACAGTATTAGTCTTTGACACACAAAGCAGGAGCCTCAAAGCTTGGCCTTGCACCATATAGGTCAAGGGAAGTTTTTTCCACCGGTTATCAGGGCTTGATCCTGCTGCTCACAGAAAAGAAATTATCCATTTTGAATGCAGACAGGAAGGAAGAGCGTTCCCGCAAGCTAATAAAATCCTTGATCTTAAATCCCTGCTACAGTACAAGGAACCTTTTTATGACTGCTCAGAGCAGACATGAGAGGAAAAAATGCAGACGGTAAGCAGTGAGGAGCATTAATTTTTATTTTTATAGTCACATAAAATGCACAACACATAAGAAGAACTGGCACTGCGTCTTCAGTCATATCATGCAGGAGTTATCTGCACAAACAAAAAACAACCTGTGCTTTATAAGCATTGTGAGCTACCCAGGATGGGGAAGAGATAAAGGGAAATTTACTCCAGAGACACACCTTGAGACAGAGCTCCCCATCCACGGATCCTCCTTTGCCTGCCGCTTTTACTCCATACCCTTGCAGTCCACAATACCTTCTCCACCCAACCCCACCTCTGATTTTGTGCATGTGCATGTTTCTGAGGATGGACATTACCCAAAGGATTATTTCCAATCCCTAATATTTTTCAAGGGGTTATCTGCTCACAGATTGTACATATGAAAAATAGATGGTATCAGATGCATCCAACTGTTCAGGGCAGGTCTGTCACAAATCAATCATGTTATGACAAAACGCACTGGTCTAATGCAGGACATGCAGCTCCAGACCCTACAAAAACATGAGGCAAGACCTATGTAAGTACATTTAATTCAGAGCTTACGCTGGGCGAGGGCCAAACAGTAGGGCTCCCTCAACAGCTCTGGATCTGTTTTGATTCCTTAAATGACTTCACATGATCTTTCACATATGCATCCTCACCAGATCCTGCTGAAGAAGAGGACAATGTCTGTCTCCATTTCTTGGTGAAATAGCTCAAACTAGATTACACAGTTATTTGAATCTAGCAAATACTCAAGGCTGTGATGACACGGTAGAAGGTGAGGCAAGAATAGCCCCTCCCTACCAGTACTAGTGTCTGTATAGCTTGTGGTAAGCTTAGCAGGGGGATTTATCTCACTGCAAATAATCCTGTTGCATTGGAAAAGAAAATAAAAGGTTATTCTCAGGTAGATGATTCCCTCATCACGTACACCAGGTAGCTACCCTTAGAGGAAAGAAAGTCTAAGGCAGGTGAGGAAAATCTACCCCTCATAGCAGTGGCCCATTGCAAGGCTGCATTAAGTGTCTGTATAACAACAGCAAGAGGCTCAGAGAGAAATACCTGCCTGTGCCATCCCAGCAAGACAGGAGAAAGCAAATAGCAAAGCTCAGAGATCACACCCATCCTTCTCTCCCTGCTTAATCCACAAGCTTCAAAGCACTTTCATTTCTCAGAGGGAGAGACAAGAAAAATGACCATGCTCTCTAGATGTGCATCTGAGCAGGAGCAGACCTCAAGCAGGACTGCTGAGAGCAGAGGATGGCACTGAGCACTAGAGCAGAGGGAATAATGCAGTAAAAGCGACTCATGCTACCAAAAACTTCATGAGCATTTGCTGATGGAGCCCTCCTGCCCCCTGCCTTCCCCTCAGGAGCAGAGGGTGCTAAAAGCTCAAGCAAAAAGCAAAGGGAGGAGCGGGCAAGCAACACAATCTCTGCAGGCAAGTGCTGATGGACCCTCCGATTTATCACTGGCACACAGCTCCTGCCTGTCAGCAGGTGGCATTAGTGCCCCTGCTGCCCTACTCTGCTGAGCAGCTTCTGGACCAATCCTGCTGGCACTGTGACCTAGACCTGCATCAGCCACCATCGGTTGGCCATCACTGAAGCTGCAGCACGACTAGACTTGTTTGGGTGTAGATTAAGGGCTTGCTGGCTACCAGTGCCATGCTGGGCAGCTCAGGGTCCTTGCTCTCCCTGTCATCCTTCTGTAAGACACCCAGATGCTTGCTGACAGTATTCTACAGATATAGGGAGAACAACAAAAAAAAGTAATAGAGAGAGGTGTTCCAAAGTATCACTAAATTGTTTCTGGATGACATTTTCAAAGGATTTTTTTAAAAGTCAAGGACATTTTACAGAGTATCTGTTTTATGAATCAGTTCTTTTTATTTTCCTCTGCTGTTACATAACTTTTCCAAATGTCACAGAATAATAACTGCTGCGTAAATCAGTATTACTGAAGGCTTGAAAACAGCATACAAGGATAGCTGCACATTTCTGGTTTATATTAAATGAAATGCCTAATCAATTTTCTTGCATACCAACTTTTTCAAAATCCCCAAACTGTACTGGTCTACCTTTTTTTAGAGCGAAAGCCTGAAATGCTGTCTCTCCTTTGTCTCCCCACTTCTTTGCCCAGGCTGCTAAAAGAAAGAGAAATTGAGACAAAGGACTCACAGCTTCCCCCTGCCTCCACGGGGATGAGGTCTGGTTATGTATGTGTATTATACTATGCTAAAGATGTCAATAAATGGCACAAGAGAACCAAGGCTTTAAAAAGAGAGTCACTTGGAAATGGAGGCTGGTTTCAAATCTTCAAAGCCAAACAAGTGATTCACATATGAATCTTGAATAAACTCCACAGAAGTCCCTAAATCTTGTAGGAAAACCACCTCAATGATAAAGTGGAGATATGCTCTCTCTGATCCCTGGCTCTACCCCTCCCTTCTGCATTTACCAAAGCAGGTCATCCTGAAATAGCAGGTTCCCATTGTAATTCCTACCCCATCCACCAGGTCACTGATGGATTACACTGTACATAGAAACAGCCAAACGAGTCAGTCCCACCAACTTGGGCCCAGCAACTTGCCTTCACAGTAGTGCCCTTAGGCTGTGATCAGATGTAGCATCTGGTTTTATTGGTATAGTACCCAACTCATCCTCAGTTTGAAGGCTTGAGATTATTAAATGGGATTGGAGGATGCCCTAGGAGCTTGCTCCACATATCAGACCAGTGTTGCGCCTCTTCTAGGCATCCAAGCAGATGAGTAGAAGACAGTAACAACCAAGCAAGCATGTAGTACACAAAAACAGTTTTAAGCCCCTCACCTTCCTTTTGAGAGTGCAAACACCTTCTACACAGTGTATTACACACACACACCCTGCCAAGAAAGAAACACTGGGAATTGCAGGGTCTAAAGACTGCAGAGCTATAAAACACCAGTGGTGGGTGTGAGGAGCTCTCACTAAAACAAGATGGCACAGTCCTAGCTAGCAAGAGACCTGGCTGACAGGTGGTTGTTTCAGCGAAGGATTGCAAGACCTTAGTTTTCTTTCTTTAAGAAATCATGCAGTGCTCTCACAGGGATGTTCTAATGCATTCCTGGCTCTTGTCTGACCTTTACAATAACTGAAAACTAGGACTCTAGCGGTGTTGGCACCTCAGACTCTTTTTCCTTCCCTTCCTTCTCAGAAGATCCTGACTGTCTTGGTCTCCTCACCTTTGCTGCTCTGCTCTGCGCTGGCAGGATCGAGCACCCCTGTGCTTCACTTAGACAAAGCGAGAAGACAACATACATCGAAACACCTGCCATTAGAGAGCAGGAGGTTGAAGCCATGCAGCCCAACAGAGAACACAGTTAATTGTAAACCCCGTCTGGAAAGGATTATCTGAAAAATGCCAATACCACCAACACAAAACTACATCATAGAATGGTTTGGGTTGGAAGGGACCTCTAAAGGTCATCTAGTCCAAGCCCCCAGCAGTGAGCAGGGACATCTTCAACTAGATCAGGTTGCTCAGAGTCTCATCAAGACTGACCTTGAAAGTCTCCAGGGATGAGGCCTCCACCACATCCCTGAGCAACTTGTTCCAGTGTTCCACCATCCTCATAATAAAGAACTTTTTCCTAATGTCCGATCTAAATCTACCCTTCTCTAAATTAAAACCATTGCCCCTCGTCCTACTGCTACATCCTGTGGTTCTTATTTAGGCACAATACCTGGGGGCTTCAGACCAGAGCTTTCTCCAAGTTACATGCAGCTGCAGCCCAAGAGTTGCTGGAGAGCCAAACTGCACAGACAGAGAACTGGAAGATTCCCCTGGGAGTGCTTCAGAGTTGCTTAATACATTGCACAGTAAACATCATCCAAGATATTTAGACAGTATCTCCAGCAGCAGGAATTAGTTGGCCCAGGGGACTCTCGATTGGATACAAGTGCAGATACAGATCCGTGATGCCAGGGTATTAAAAATGCAGCATTTTCAATTGCAGACAAGTGAATGCTTCAGTATCATTAATATGATATTAGCAAGGGGTGGGATTATTTACAAAATCTGTCTATGTACCAGTTTCACACTGTTTGATGTTGATATTCCACATCTTGCTCCACTATGATGTCTGCTTTGAGTGCGTCTGTCTTTGGTATTTCCCGTATTTATTTATTTTTAATCACTGGAATGTAATTCCTAGGGATAATGATGAAAAGTTGTAAAATCTCGATTATTTCCTAATCAGACTGAAATCCCTCCAAGATGCCACTGAGAGTAAAGTACCTTTCCAGAAGGGAAGTCCCTAAAGAGATGAACTGGCCAGAGAGCCTGACCATCAGCTGGGACTGACCAGGAGGTGTTCGGGCATGGAAACCAAAAGCCACAAAACAGAAAAGCTGTCATCTGCCAGTGAGAGATGATGAAAGGAAAGACAGACACAGGAGAGAATGCACAGACAGGAGGTGAAAGTAGCAGGGATTTCCAAAGAAGTCTTTTGTGCAATCCACTGAAAAGTCCAGACAGATAGGAAAAAGGAATTGACACCGGTTTTCATTTGGGTTTGGCTCAATCCAGGCATTTCTCGTAATAGGTGGGGCGCAGGGGGAAGGGAAATGATCCCTGTTACACCTTGTGTGATTTGGGATCCCAGGAGAAGAAAGAGATGAACATGGAGCATCCATCAGAATGGGGTTCTGGGAAAACAGAGGCTGCTGGACTGCAAGTCTGCTTTTTTTTTTTTTTTCTGAAAGCTAACTAGTAGAAATCATCTTTGACCTTCAAGCTTTCTTTCTGGCACTGAGATGCTTTTTATTAGATCTCCTCTGCTCTCACCTCCTTGTAAGACTGCTGGCCCCAGGGATACCTCTCCTGACGTTTGGATCCTGCAGAAGTTTCTCTCCTGTTTGCAGCCATCTGTCTTCTCACATCAGGTCAGTATTTAACAACTGAGACCTTCCCCCTTGCCAACATGGATTATGAGCTATGGGAGGGCAGAGACCCCCTGAAGGACAGCAGGCTATAAGGAATTATTACAGCAGAACGTGTCACTGCCAGGATTTTGAAGCACGGCCACGTACTCGACTGGCAGATGTCATCAGCTGAATAGCTGAGACATAGGCTGGCAAAGCACAAAATCACCTTTTGATGAAAGTAGCCTTTTCTGAAAATGCAGAGTTTCCTTATTCAGCTCAACAAATTGAACTAGTTCATTCAAAGCCAAGACACAATCTGGAAGCTGTAAAAAACAGGAAATCTAGTTTTTCCTCTCCAATCTATAAATAAATAAAAAAATAGATGTTGAAGAACAACACGTGCTAATCCCAAAACTCTGAAGGAGCTGGCAAGTGGAAAAAAAACCTATTGATGAATTCTTTTTCCTAAATGTGTCATTTTGATTTTTCAAATAGTGTGATAATTGATAGATATACCAAGGAAAGAAAAAATCACATGTTTTTTAACGTCAAAAATTTAAAATGAAGACTCCAAGGAATGAAGACTCCAAGGCTTTAAGTGAAGATTTATTTTCCTCCAAATGCAAGCTGACACATACTGAAAAATAAATAAATAAATCAGCAGTCTAATCAGACACTATTTCCTAACACATAAACATTAAGAATCTGAACATTAAGTTTATAGAATAACATAAATATGTAAGAAGAGCCTTCTGCTTACTGAATTTACCAGTACGGCTGCATGTAGTGACAGACCAATGTGTTTTAATCCACCAGTAAAAGAAAATGAACATTCCTTTGCGAATAAGAAAGTACAAGCACAGGAGAAGATTAAAATTTATTTTGGTTAATAAGATTTTCTTCTTTTCAGCTTAAATAATTTTTGAATTTCAACCACCAGAGTAAAATCGATTCACACAAAGGTACACTTTGAATCCTTGGTTCAAAGGCACCCTACACAACAGTGAATAGAGGCCATTCCCTTGCTGAAAACATCTGTAAGCGCTGGTTATCTCAGCTCTGTTCTTTGTGGATAGATTTTGTACCAGAAGGGGCTGCCCACCATTGAATGCCAAGGAACGGATGTCTCCTTTTCTTGCCTCCTTTCTCTCCAGTCTTTATGCTTTTCCCGTTCTCCTCCCACCCGTCACTCACGGAACCGTAACTCAACACGTTCAGCCCTGTTTGATGGCATTTCTGTGGCTGTTGAGAAATTCCAAACCCCAAGCCATTTATCCTGATAGGGAAGAAAACCCATTTGACAGTGCTTCGCAGGAAGAACACCGAAATCAAGCAAGTCACATGAGCAGAGCGGCCCACTGGTTTTTCCTCGGTGGCCTGCAGCTCAGTTGGGATGGCAAGCAGGTTGGACTATGAAGATCTAGTTCACTAGCACAGATGAGTGCTTCTCCCTGGGATTAATTAATGATCGTTCTGATACGGCCTGCCTAAGATATGTAGGGCAGCCAGAGAGAGTTAACGGGGATCTATGGAGTGTATGGGTTGTGGAGGATAATAAAAGGGAAGGAAAAAAAAGAATTCTTGCAGTGTCACTCACCGTGCTTGACGTTCTCCTTCCAGAAAGTAATATTGCGCTTTAAAATATTAAAGTATTCTGCAAACATTAACCCACCCAGAAGGCAACTTTGTCTCATGGTTGCCTCACCGGCCTAAGTCACCATGCAGAAGTCAATTCCCATCTTGCCACCCTTTGCTGAATGAGCCTGGACACCGATTTTTTGTCCATGCCTCCCCTTCCCTACACTTCAAAGGAGCATATACAGCTTCCTTTGAAATATGCTGAACTTCAGGGTGAAGATATTATCTTAACATTGTCTGTGATTTAAAGTTTTAAACCTTAAAACACGCTTTGGGAAAACAAACCTGTTTAGCAAACGAGAAAACCAAAACTGACTCAACGGTTCTCCCCCTTATATGTTCCTTTTCAAAATAAATTTTCTCACTCTCTTCTCACATTAGGCATCTCCCCTAAGGCAAAAATAACAGGACAAACTTGAGACACGCTTTCAAACATCTCTTCTAGCGAGAAGGGCAGAGGAGATGCCTGGACAGACCCTGCACAAGCTCACACCCGCTCCTGGGCACAGCAGCGCCGCTTAAAACCACCTGCAATGGATAAAGATGCTCTGTCACTTCACTGGGGGAGAGACAGCAAAATAGCATCGCCTGCCCTCTGTCACAGCCGAGTAATTAAAACTCAACTTATTAAGGGGAAAAACAATAAAAGCAAAAAAAGAAACCCAAAACCACGATAAAGGCATTTTAGCCTCAAAAGGCTGCGTTAGGGACATGCTAAACGACATCGCTTCAGATACAGTCTGTGCCTGGAGAGAGGCTCGGCTGCCCGCAGGTCGCTGCCAGGAGAGCCCCAGCAGCTCCTTCTGCTCTCGGAGACCCCTCGGCAGCCCCACCCCGGCCGGGGCTCCCCAGCCCGGGCTCCCGGGGGTACGGTGTCCCCCCCAAACCCACAGCCACAGCCACAGCCCTGCCGCTGCGGAAGGTGACCCGGCCCGGAGCGGGGGCTGGGGGCTACGCTGGGTCTTACCGCGCCGCTCCGGCAGGTACCTGAGGAACGGGAGCCCTGTCGGAGCGCCCAACGCGCGGTGCGGGGACAGCCCCGGGCGCTACCGACCGGCGGATACCCGGCAGGCTTACCTGCCGCCCGCGGGGCGGGGCGGGGCAGTGCCGCAGGACGCTCACCGGGGCCCCGGACACCGCTCGGACACCGTTCGGACACCGCTCGGATACCGTTCGGGCACCGTTCGCCGTCCCCGGCGCTGAGCCCGGCGCGGGCGGGGCCGCCGGTCGCGGTTACGGTCACGTGGCGGCGGCCGCGGTTGCGGCGGCTCCGGGAGGGGAGGGAGGGAAGATGGCGGCGGCGCGCGGGCTGCTGGCGGCCGGGCTGTTCCGCGGGCGGGTCGCCATCGTCACCGGCGGCGGCACCGGCATCGGCAAGGCCATCGCCGCCGACCTGCTGGCCCTAGGTGGG
>WEIS01088750.1:0-11633 GCA_013389965.1 Todus mexicanus | reverse complement strand
CATTTGACCTGCAGAGAGTGTGTTTAAAAGGAGAAGGGAATCTAGCCAGGGGGAAATCCCCTTCGCTGCTGTCCAAGATTACTCTATCAACAAAGGGGGTCAGTTCTCTAGTGACGGAGCTGGGAAGCAAAGAGATCATAAAAGAGCTGGCCAAAACCATGCCAGATGAAACGAGAGCATCTCCAGAAGACTGTCATTAAGTTAATCACCAGGCACCCTTGAGACACCAGGCAGAGCTTCCTGCTGCAGCAAATGTCCCAGGGGCAGAAGGAGTGTTACCTGCTGAAGGGCGTGAGTGTATTTTGAAACAGTCCCCATTGACAGCTCTGATGTCATTTCTTTTGATAAGCCAAATAAAAACAATTGTAATGACTACAAAAACATCCACTCAAAACCTCCACTCTGACTCCACTCTGAGCTCTGCTGCTGGTGAACTGAACCTCATCAGTGCTTTCAGGGAAGTGTTATTCAAATGCCAGCAATATTAGAGATGCTGAAACCTACTAAGTTTTGCCATTTATTTTGCTGAGAAAAGGACTACTGGCTACTGGTTGTGAATAACTTTCCCATTGTATGAACAGGCAGCGCCACTGATTTTGAGTGGCTCCCGCTGTCTGCTCTTCCATTTGGAAAGCTATTCATCCACTTAAATCTTTGCTATTTTCTATTTCTATGGTGAGGTGCTTGTAATGCAGAAGATGCAGAAGATGCGTAAACTCAGACCTAAATTAAAGACCTAGGAAAACCTATTTGGGTTTTAGGTACTTTGCTGACCTGGGATCTCCATCAGCTGGGGTGATTTAATGCCATGCAGGTCGTTGCAAACAGCACAGGAAAGCATCTTGTACTAAGTGAAACTACTGAGAAACTATAATTATCTACACTAGCTATATTTATCTAGATTTTCCAATTTCTAGGCTGTTTTGAGACAATACGAAGCTGCAGCCTTCTAAATGCTACGTTTGAATCAGTGTGCATCTGTTGGGTCACTGAAACTTTCCTTTGACTACTCTCGAAATAATCTTAGCAATGCTCACATTCTGACTGGAGAAGTAAAAAGGGTAACTTTAAGAGCGCTTTAAACAATTTCCATCTAAACTGAAAAGACCTTGTGTTACAAAAAGCCACATGGTTGTCTTTCGTGACTGGTTGCAGAATAAGATGTCTCAAACAAGGAGAATCCCCAGGCACTTTGTCCTCGCCAGCTACCCCAATGGAGCACCAGATGAGGAAACCTACAGTAACCTCCGAACAATTCCAGACACCACAGAGCAAATGGAGTTTAATATCAGGTATCACGCTGCATTAATACTCCTTCTGTCCTCCCTGTCCTCTTCCCCTCTCTCTCTCCTTCCTCCCTCCCCCAAGACAAACCCCCAGACTTACAGAAGACTTTGCTAAGCCAAATAATCATAGTGGATACTACTGGAAATTGAATAGATGCAAGTGTAGATAACCTGCAGTGCTTAACACTGACTATGCAAGATTAGGCTGCATTAAATGTCTGTAAGTTTTTGTCCTGCACAGGGACACAGATGTGGCTCTTCATTAGAAACCCACCTGTTAGAGCAAGCAGCTGAGGAAGCCATTTTTACATAATTCTCTAGGCGCCTCTCACAACAAACTGATAGTGCTGCTTTGGGTTTTTCTTAATCCCATACATATATTTTTTCCAGTTCAGGAGTCAGGGGATGCCTTTCTCCCATCTGTGAAAATTCCTTTCTGTGTTTTGTTTTGGTTTTTGTCGTTGAATTGACCAAATCAGGCCCAAGTTTTTTTAAGCAGATCTCTAGAATTAAGCTCTTAAGCCCACTTACTATTCAGCAGATCTCATAAACAGATGTCAGTAGAAATATGAGTTAAAATAAAAATGTATAGTCATATTATTTTTCTACAAAAGATAAAAAAAACCACAACAAAAAACCCGTGAGTGTCTAAGAGAAGCTCTATCTAGTTAGAAATTTTCATTAGGAAAGCATAACCAGTTTCTGGCATCAGCATGTGCCACAGATGTTGCAGCTCAAGGTTCTGTACACCCCAGGACCTCCCTAAAAGTCCAAACCCCTTAGGTTTGGTCAGTTCATACCCTGGCACCACCCAATAGCTGGCGACCTGCACTGCACCGTGAAAATCATTGGAGTAAACCTGTTGGATGACAAAGCCAGCAGTTATGTGAAATGAAATATTTTGAAATGTCTGATGTGAAGGCTATTTCAATATTTTGACTTGGGGGGGGGGAGGGTGGGGAACACACATCCTAATCCAAACCAGAATTGCATTGCCTTGTATATAGAAATGAGACACCTAAAAAACCCAACAATTTTTCAAAAGTGCCAAATATGCAGCTTTTTAGGAAAACATCAAAGCACTTTTGTATGCATATAAATACGGGTGTAAGATGCGCAATCAATAAAACCATGAATAAACTCCCACACCTTAACACGTTGCTTTTACATGCCCAGCTTAGTCAAACCGTTAGGGGAATAACCGTGCCTGACATTTGCAGAGTGCTTTTTAGAGAATTGCTGTTGCTGTGTTTTCCTCTAATGTGCACATCCTGAATGCCTTACAGCTCAGCCACCCAGGTTGGCCGTCAGCTGGCCCTGATTGGGGATGACTTTAACAGGACGTACCACAGGAAGTTTGAAGACACACTGCTTCACTTGGCGCATGGGTAAGTTACCCTACCAGCACTGGCAGTCTTCAGATCCTTTAAAAAATCATTTTAGATAGACAAACAGCAATGTTTTGCCAGATAAACAATAACGTTTCTGTACACGAAGGAAAAAGAAAATATTGCTACTACTGCTGCTTCATTCAGAACCTAACACCCCACCCCCCAACAGATACTGCAGCTTCTCCTACAAGGGATCTTTATCATGTAAATTGTTTCTACAGACTACAGCTATTTACAACTGAAAGACTTAAGTAGTTTCTTGGTATGTAAAATTGAACAGGAGACAGTAGTTTTCCAGGTGTCTTTACGCACAACTGAGCGGTGAGAAGTCTGCAGCTTAGTAAGTGTGGTGCTTCGGCGAATAACATGTTACTGCACGTCAAATAACCCACCCAGGCACATACAAGAGAGCGTGGCCAGACTAGTTTGCATCACTTTTTTATCTGCTGTGAGCTGACAGGGTTGTCATGGATAGTTATTAACCGCAGATTAACTGCCCTGCAGTAATGTCCTAACTCAAGACAGACAATCTGTGTCTGAACCCCCACAAGTACTCTTGTGCGGTTCTACCTCTTCTCGCTTCAGGGAGGGCACTGTCACTTATTGCAGATTTACAGAGAAGGCAATTCAATTGCAGCTCTGTTCCTGGGCTTAGCACACGGTCATGTAACTTCTAACTTCTACCTTGGTACAGCTGGATTCACGCTGCAGAGCGACCCTGTGGGATTGCTGTGTCAGTCCTGTACAGCTGCCCCGAGCTCTGGTTCAGTAGAGATCAACAGCTCTTGGGCTGTGCTGCTAACAGGAGCAAAGGCACGAGATGGCCGTTCAGGAGCTCCGCTGTATGTTTCCTTGTGTGATGTGAGAGATCGATTAATTCTGAAACCTTCTGAAATCTTTAGCTTTCAAAGCCCTGCTAAGTTGCCAGGTCTTCTTCCTAAATATTTAGAGAAATATACATGTACACATAGCCTTTCAGGAAGGAACATACTGGAGTTATGGAGGGTTTTTTTTCAGTTTTCTAAACTGTGCTATTTTATTTGCCTTTTTTTTTTTTTAAGACTAAATTCTCTATCTCCATGCTTTTTTTCAATTATTATTATTTTTTCTTTAAATCATCAGGGTGGCTATCAGTGTTTTCCAGACATGGAATATTATTAAAAGTGTTATAAGAAGTTTTGGAAATATTTTGAACAATAACTGGACAAAGAGGATCACTGGCTGTGGAAGCTGGGTATGCTCTCCCCGTTTTCTCTCACCTTTTTGTTGACAAGTAGGTAACAGCAACACCTATCTCCCATGTAATTGCTAATGACTAAAGCACATAGTGCAGCTCTTCCCTTGTGTTTATTCCTTAGTTTGTTGGTGTCCCCCCATGGCCCTGTTTTTTCTTTTTTGGGCTGAAATTTCTCCTTGTCAGAGTACGCCTGGAGTCTGCAAAGAGCTGGCCAAGTCACACACAGCTCCTGGGGGCTCGTGCAGAGGGAAGGCGTCTTCCTCTGTAAGAAGCCAAGGTTCTGCTCTAGGGGAGATAAGCAGGTCTGCTACTGGTGGGGTTTTACCCCGTGTTTACCCCAGAGGAGGATTCTTTAGAGGCTGGCTATGACCCTGCCACAGCAGCTGTCACAGTACCCACCACCATCAGACCCCAGTGCGCGTTTCTGCAGGAGAGCTGCACTGTACTCTCCATTTCACACTGACCTCACACGCAGACATTCTCGTCAGCTTTTCTGCACCATCTTTTCGCTGCTTATTATTTCTAATTACCTTCCCTTTTCTTCCTGCAGATTTGCCGGCTTCCCTTCAGGTGCGTCTGCCAGAAGCTGGTGCTTGCAACCTTGCTTGTTGTTGCCTTTTGGTGGGCCATGAATTATGGACTGCAGAATTAACACAGAATTACAATAGAAGGTCATTGCTGGACTCTGACCAATATCATTAACACCCAGGTGGTGGCAGTTGGTTTGTTTTTCAAATTTACACTGATAAAAATCTCTTTTATATTTAAAACCTAGGCTAGTGCTGGGTCACTGCTGTTTCATACCTTTTTTAAAAAAGAAAATGTTTAAAATAAGGAGGTTGTTGCTGGATAACTGCCTGACTTGCTAGTTTTGAAATGTGACTCCAGGCGATTAGGAAGTCTGTCTTTTTTGTGTTTGTTTTAATGCAATATGAAGTGTCTATTTCATATACACGAGTTTCTTTAAGAGATTCTGGATGTGGGGAAGAGTGAAGGCATGCTGGACATCCTTTAAATTTTAACACTGTAAAAGCAATAGTAAAGATTAAAACCATGATACTTTTTTAAAATTAAATTGTTGCTTCAAATGTTTCACAGCGTTACCTACTTTATTTTCCAAGATTGAGCTATCACACGTTAGCAACAGTATCTTGTCTTGTACATCTTGCTATCTGAGATTACGGGACAGGCTTTATTTGGTATTTATGTAGTAAAATCAGCATATGAAAAACATAGTTTATTGGGAAAAGAGTGGTTAGGATGAGCTAGCAAGCTATTCGGGTTAGGTCACTTGAGGGTCACTCACGCCGAGCTATTACTTTGCCAGAATTTTTCAGAAATCTACTATTAGATTTTATATTACTCTGCCTCTTTTTGAAGGAGTTGCCCAGAAAATACCAAGAGTTTGACTGAATTTGGAAAAAGGATTTTTTTGACGGCACATGTCCTTTTGGGAGGCTTGTGCTTTAGATGGAAATAGATGACTAAAGGAAACCTGAGCGCAGCTTACAGGGGTGGAAATAGCATAGGTGTCACCCTCACATACTCCATAGATGGCCATTAGGACACAGTTGGGATTCTTCTCTCTCGACAACATGCCCCAACTGTACCAAGTTATTCTCTGCATCTGGGTACAGCTTCCAGCTTCCCTACCATTTGCTGCTGAAGTTCTTTTTTCACTGTACACAGTTAAGAACTCTCAGTGAGAGAAAATGAAAGTGCATCTCTGTGGTTTGGGTATTCCCCTCAGCAGAGGGGATACCTGCTTTCTGCCTAGTCAAGCAACTACTATGGTTAGTGTGCTTTTGAAACAGGAAAATACAATTTTTAATGGCCTGGTGATTTAAGCACTCATCTGAGAGGCTGGAGTTTCAAGTTCAAGTCCCTGCTTTAAAACAGACAAGGAATTTGAACCACACTTATCTTCAGGGGAGACAAACCCAGTCAAGTTGGAAGTGGGTTGAGATATCTTTCCTCTCTTTCTTGAACAATGCCCAAATCCTATTATGATCTTAACCATCCATCTCAAAAATTATTCTGGGGAAAAAAAAAAGGCCCAACCAGAACATTTTACTCAACCATTTCACGTTAAAGGACTTTGAAATACCCTTGGTTGACTTGAAATGCAGAGCAAAAAGTATGCAAAGAGGGTGATGGCTCCAGCATACCCTCAAAGTTCAAACACCAGGTGTTCTAGTGTCACCTTTTTTCCTAGTGCCCCGGAGCCAATTTGCCCTTCACCAGCAGGTAAGTTTTTTCTAGAAAGGTGCACTTAGCACATCTGGAACCTGAGTCTCACTCAGGCCAGAAGCTGGACAGCTAAATTACCCAATATGACCAAACCCAGACCAAAGTGTCATCAGTGAATTGATTATTCTAACTCCATAACAGCGGTGTGACAGAAAATACTCTGAAGTTATTATTTAGTGCGGGGTAAAAATTCCTATCAAGAGAGTCTAATAAACAGTCTATGCATGTACAGTAGAACCAGCTGCCAAAAAATGGATTCCTTCTGGCTGAATCACTTTAATGCTATAAAGTAACTTGTTATTTCTAGATAAATAATCTTTATGCACAGGGGAGCAATGACGAATGGGAGACTGCTGCACTGCCTGCTCCATCTGAGAGCTGCCTGGGATGACTCTGCTTTTACACGCTCTGGCAATCAATAATGTAACCTTTTGAATCACAAGAGCAGGGAGGTCAGCATCCAGCACGCATGGAGCAAAAACANCACAATTTTACCTGATATAAATTGCAACATCAACAAGAGCACGATACTGCTTGCCTTCTGGTTTTGAAGATATGAGGCTCCCTGAGGAACAGGCTTAGCAACGCACACTTGCTACCTCAGCTTAGGCTACTGAAATGCTGCACAGGAGAGAAGCGAACGCCCGGACAGGGGCTACAGTTCCTTCTTCCCACTAACTACATGAAAATCAGTGCTACCAACGTGCCGTGCTCTGTTTCAACTATCATAAGAGCGGGTTTCAAAATCACTTAATGTTTTGTTTGGTGTTACAAGATAGCATTAGAAACTTCTAACACGGCACATAATTCAGCGTTTAGTAAGATGATCGCGATTTACTTGAGAGATTCTAACCACCTAGTGACAACTTTGCCGTGCTTTATTTAATAATTAATACTATACTCGTAACATAGGAGCCTTCATTGAAATAGTTTTCTTTACAGCAATCCCAACCCTTAATTGGCAGCCTTCAATAGTCCAGTAGCTGACAAGTTCTTCTGTATTTTACTAATGGTTAATGTTTACACATGCCAAAAGTGGAATTTGTACCGTAAAGGCAGGCTCTGCTGCCAATTTTGGTTCACAAAAAAAACCCTGTTTAACAAGCAATCATAATTGAGGCTAGTATTTTAAAATTCACTTTTCCTTTCAGAAATGTGGTATTATGAAATGATTAATACTGCAATTGGAAGTTATTCTAGATTTCATAATACATTACTGGAGACTGATGCCATCATTTAAGTAATATATCCTAATTTTTTCCTATATATCTGTTAAATACATCATTAAAATACCAAAAATAAAAGAAAAAAACCCCGAAAAACCCCTAGAGTTCAGTTGAAGCTTCTGGTCATGCTATATTCACAATATGCACCATGTAGCCTTTCCCTTCGTCTTTGTATGTGATCCTCTAGCAAATACTGTTCTCATATTTCCTAAAGCTTTCAGTACCCCTTACAGACAAAGGGCAAACAAAGCAAGTACGTGTTTTCTGCACACCTTGAAGGTACCTTGCTGTCAAGGGTTAGGGCTGGGCCAGCCACTAGACAAATGACAGCCGCTCTCTGCTAACCTCTCTCCCTTCCGGAAGAGGAAGAGAAAGGGAATAAAGGAGAGAGACTTAGGGATTGCAAAAGAAAGACAGAACAGCTTTAATGAAAATAATAACAATAAAACAAAATATATACAAATATATACAAAGCCAATATCAAACCCACCCCCCCCCGATGGCAAGTATGTCACTGTCACCAGTGCTGCTGTGGAACAGGTGCTGGGAAGTCCCAGACCGGACTCAGCAGCTGATGGGAACCAGATTCATGAGCTGGATTCAGGAACACACGGATCAGGATCAAAGGCAGAATGGACAGAGTCTTCCTTGGATGCCAGACATTGAAGAAGAGAGATTGACCCTCATTACCCCTCAGCTTTATACCAAAAATGACGCATATGGGATGGAATCCCTCGCTGGTCAGTTTAGGGTCACCTGTCCTGGCCGCTCCTCCCTGCAGGTCCAGCTTTTACTTTCTGCACCCCCAACGCAATACACAAGATTAATCAGTGACCTTGGTCTGCACCCCAATCCTTGGCAGTTAACTCTAAACATCAAGTGTCGTCATTGCTAGAAGCAGGCACTGTCTGTGAAAACGTGCCGTTAACTTCCGAAAGTGCAGTTACTGAGAAGAGACTGAGCTGAAAAGTGAAATCGCTCAACGGAATTAGTTGTGTTCTAGCTCGAAGCAAGACACTTGCACAGGCAGCACGGTAAAACGACTTTTAATTTTAATAAGCCAAAGGTTGGTTACAGAATCCAGACCCATGGATTCAGTGCTGAAGCCATTCAGACTGCTACCTCAAGCACCACTGCGGGCACTGAGGAAAGGTGCTGGAAGCAGCCCTCCAGCTCCCCCCGCAGCCAGCCAGCCAGTCCAGGGACCTGCCACCAGCTTTCACCCATCCAACAACACTTGGTGCCTGTAAGGGAACTGGGAAGCTGTTTCCAGGAGGGCTTGGGACAACCCACTACTCTTCACCAGCTCATCTCCTACTTTCAGAAAATGTACAAGCTGTCAAAACAGTCAAAAACACACAGAAAACCAAAATGCCAGCATTCAAATCCTCCTCCCCGGCACTTGTTACCACAGGGTTCACCCCCGAGAAAAGCTGCCCCCGAAAAGATCTTTCCACAAAGTTTTTAAGTGCTGTTTTCTGCTCCACCAAGAAAAGTAATCCGAAGGACCAACTCAACCCCGGTAGCCTCACAGGCTTAGTCAGGGATGACAAAAGCCATGTACCTCTGGGGAGTTTCTTCATTCAGTGAAACATTTTTTCTCCCTTGTGTAACTCTGGACAACCAACGCAGCACTGCATGGCTGGAGGGAAAATTACTTCCATCCATGTATGGGCTACAGGCCAGTAGTCATGGACTCCACAGCATTAAAAATATTAGTAAAAGCTTTATAGTTTATTTAAAGATTAACCTTAAGAAAAATCGTGTTCCTAATAACATCTGCCTTACCTGCCCGCTACCCAGCAACAGGACACAAAATAGAATTTTACACAGATGAATGTCCCGCAAGTCAGTCAAGTTAGAAAACGGAATCATCAACGTACCAAAAGCCGTACCAACCAGATAGCTTCCCTAAACGTGCCCTCGAGCCCAGCCCCTCCACAACCTGGAGCCAACAGCGCCGTTCTAACCCCGCATCCGCACAGAAGACCCTTGCACCAGGCAGCCAAAGCTACCAACTTTAACGTGAATCCACACCAAAAAACAAAAGAAACAACAACAACAAAGAAAATAAAAAAGAAAGGGGAAGTTGCTTGCAGGATTGAGGCCAAACAGGCGGCTATTTGGCGTGTTTATTGGCAGTTTTGCAGTCCCAACACGGATAGAAAAGCCAGACTTTGCTCTCCCTTTCCACACCTGAGGCACATGGAGAAGAAAAATGTTCATTGCAGTTACGCGCACAGTGCTGTTTTCATCACAAGGAGCTGTCAATGTTTAAGACTTCCTCTTTTGGGAGCACAAAGTTACTTCAAAATTAGACAGAACAAACAAGCTGCGTGGATCTTTCTCAAAAGGCTACTTAGGTGTTTGCTGTTTCCTCATCTTCCAGAGCATCTACATGGTTATATTGCCTCCAGGCCTTTAAATTACATTTTTTGAGAACGGCTCCTAGTTGATTCCCGGGCCCTACTTCATACGTGTAAGGAAATTCTGTTCCTTGCTTTCTTTCGTACACAGAGTGCATGGTCTGTTCCCACAAAACAGGTGACACCACCTGCTTCACTAACAGCTTCTGAATGTGCTTCGAGTGCATATACTTCTTGCCATCAACGTTGGAATAGACACAGACCAGTGGCTTCTGAATCTCAATCGATTTTAGGACTTCGGCCAATGGCTCTACCGCTGATTCCATAAGTTTGGTATGAAAAGCCCCACTGACTGGAAGCATTTTGGTACGTATAAAATAGTATTTTCGGGCATTCGCCTGCAGAAACTCCAAAGCCTATAAAAGAGAGAGAAAAGTGAGAGTCTTGCACGACAAGTTTACTCAAGTCACCCCACCAGAACCACCTTATCAGACTTGTAGCGATAAAGGGATTCCTTTCTCTACCCAACAACTGAGCACATGCTGGAAAAAAAACCCCACAGATCAAATATTTTCACTTGGACAAACCAAGGCCGTACGAAACTTCCACGAAGGCATGTAAAGTAAAAGTTTTAAAAACTGAAATGTTAAATTCAACTAAAGGGATAGTTATTCTGAAGTAATACCTGTAAGTGTCCTGCGATGACTCTGCTGTCTGGAAACAAATAGTTTGAAACTTCACATACGGGTTTTTCTATCCCCAGTGATTCACAGTGTTTACGGGCTTCCAAGCAGGCAAATTTGTAGTTTGCCTCCCGCCGGCCGATAACCGAGAGCATGCCGCTGGGGACAGCTTCCGACGCCTTTTGCATGGCTTCAGCGCGCACTTTCACCGCGTACAGCGCTAAGGAGAAAAACAGAAGGCGCTCGGTAAACACAAGCCCTGAGAAAAACACTGCTAAAGGCACCTTGCATCTTGCACTCAAGAAAAGGGGGGCTGGTTACTCTCATGAAATGCCAATGCTTTTAACGCTGTATTACACGTTACAGTGAATGGCGGAAGCAGAGAGTAAAATTTATCCTCTGATAAGAAAAAAAGCAGGAGGGACGCTGTGGTAAGAAGCGATGCTTTGGAAGCAGTACCGGGCAGGGGGTGGGAAGTCCTACTAGAGGGGTAAGAGGCGATGCTTAGGAAGCAGCACGGAGCTGGGGGTGGAGAGTCCTACTAGGGGGGTAAGAGGCGATGCTTTGGAAGGAGCACGGGAGGTGCTACTAGGGGTGTTCCACACGTTCCCCGGGGCACCTTCGGCAAAGCTCAGGGCTCCAGCGAAGACCAGCGCCGCGAACTCCCCCACGCTGTAGCCCGCCGCCGCCACGCAGCTCTCCACCACCTGCTCGGAGACAGACCCCACATCAGAGAGATCAGACAGAGAGAGAAAGAGGGGGGAGCTCCCAGCGGAGCCCCGTCCCGCTCCCCGTGGGCCCGGCGAGGCCTGGCAGCCGCCCGGCCAGGCCTAGGCCCTAGGCTCGCCGCTCACTTTAGGCCGCTGGTGGTTGAGCTTCTCCACGGCGGCCAGGGAGGCGACGAACACGGCGGGCTGGCAGTGCTGGGTGCGGTCCAGCTCTGCCCGCGGCCCCTCCAGGCAGAGGGAGAGCAGGTCGTAGCCCAGCACCTTCTCGGCCAGGCGGTACATGTCCCGCACGCCGGGGTAGCGCAGCAGCCCGCGGCCCATCCCCACGAACTGGCTGCCCTGCCCGGGGAAGAGCAGCACCGTGCCCTCCCGGGGGCACGGCCGCTGCCGCCTCGACCGACCCGCCGCCTCCGACGACGCCTCCGCCTCCGCCGCCGGTGCCTCGGCCGGCCCCTCGGCCTCCACC
>WEIS01088744.1:0-11591 GCA_013389965.1 Todus mexicanus | reverse complement strand
GTTTGGTGCGCTGCATTGCTTCCTCTGCATATTGGGCTTCTCCCAAAGTGATATTAATAAAAGCTGCTTCTCCAACTGCTTCCTCTCGGTTTCAGCTGAAAGCAGAAGGTTTAACCCGTTGCCGGGAGAGATCCCACGGCAGTTTTGCGAGAGCAGCGTACAGCTTGGGGTTATGCGAGATAATTAGCTCAGGTAATTACATTCCGATCACCTCCATCCCCCCGCAGTTTCAGTTGGATGTCGGTTTTGCACATCCTGCCCTAAATTGTCGAGTATTTGCCAGACGGCGGAAAACTTTCCATTCCAATCTAATGATGCTTTAAACGATTTCTGCGTAAAACTTCGTAAAGCCCTTCTCGAACCAAAGCGTCTGGCAAGTAGGCATCAGTGAGCTGAAGCGTGCGCTGCTCCTATCTTGTAGCTGTGACCATTTTAAAGGTTGCTGGTGGTTTATTAGATGTTTTAGCTCTAATGTTTTACTCTGTGTGTGGGTAATATCTCTCACGAACCCACTTATTGCAAAGGGATTTTTTTTTTTCCAGCCTTTTTCCATCCTATTTTTTTTTTTTTATTACTCCTCATGCTTTGCTGCTGGGTTTGGGGTTTTTTTCCTGAACAATTTTTCTGTCTCTTGAGTTTCCTTTTGAAATAATGCCTTTATTACCTTTGATGGGATTTTCACGGCTTATTTTAACCATTAATTTTGCTTTGAATTGTTCAAGTGTTGTTTTGCATTTATACTTGCTTTTTCTGAATAAATTTCATTTCTTCTTCCTTGGTAGCTCTTAAAGCAGGCTGCTTTTCAACCAGTTGGAAGATTAATGTGTTATTTTCCGTATGCTTTTTTCATTTCGCGCTGCTGACTCTGTGTATAACAGCTTCAGCTCCAGTCGAACTGGGTATAAAGGAGGTGGCTTTAGTACTCCTACCAGAAATGCAGAATTTACAAGCTTGTCCAAGTTCCATATTTTTTATAACCTGTTCTGAGTTTTCTGGTTTTATCTTTATACACCACTTCAGTAGCGTATGTCAATGACTGAACTAATGTAAGGCTTTGGTGGAAAGTTTATGTCCACCTTCACTTGGAGTAGATGTCTCAATTTGAGGATTTTCATGGTTTTGGAAATGGGCTTTTTGCTCTTCTCCAGCCTCCGGTCAGTTGCTTCGTTTTAAATGGATCAGTAGTTGAGCTGAGCTATTTAAATAACCTGAAATGAAGAAGCTGTTCTTTCCGTACACATGGAAGAGATTACTTGCATTGAAATGTGTTGCCATGCTTCAGCAATCCCTCATTCCAAATACTTCATAACAACCTTCTATTATTTTTCTGATTTGTCTTGCAGACCTTGAGTGGTGTTTTTATTATAAGTTAAATTTCAATACATTCATCTTAACACTTCATATTACAAATTTTCACTTTTTTCTTTTCTTTTTCTTTGGAAATACTGCCTTCAAGCGCATCGTAGCTAGAGATGAAGTGTTTTTACTGGTCACCTTCATAGAATCACAGAATAATTAAGGCTGGAAAAGACCTCTTAGGTCATCAAGTCCAGCCTATGACCTACCACCCCCACTCAGCTAAACCCTGCCACTAAGTGTGGCATCCAGTCTTTTCTTAAACGCCTCCAGGGACGGTGACTCCCCCACCTCCCTGCGCAGCCCATCCCAGTGTTTTATCCCCCTTTCTGTGAGGAAGAGCTTCTGAACATCCAACCTAAACCCCCCCTGGTGCAGCTTCAGGCCGTGCCCTCTTGTCCTGTCACAAATTGCCTGAGAGAAGAGCCCATCCCCCTCCTGTCTACACCTTCCCTTCAGGGAGTTGTAGAGAGTGATAAGGTCCCTCCTGAGCTTCCCCTTCTCCTACAGCTTCACTTGGTGCAGATACTTCCTTGCTTAGTTTACTGAATTAAGTACCTGGTCATGTCCAAACCTTGAGGAAACCTCTAGTCCAGGGGTTGTCTCTGTTCTCCTTGCTGTCTTTATTTAGACAGTTCTACTTCTTTATTTAGGTTTATAGTGGTACTAAGAGGAGGATGCATTCTCCAGACTTTCTTTGGGATAGGGTTGTTCAACAGAAGCCAAGATGGATTTTTGATGACTAAGGGTAGGGAGAAAAAGTTGTTGGAATGTTTTAAGTTTTTTCCATTCTTGCATATTTACTTTTTTTCTCTCTCTTTAAAAACCTTTCTTAACAGGATCTAGAAACGAATGGAAATGATTAACATGGTTCTGACTAGAAGTGTCTTGCTTTTAGCATTCCATCGGTGTTAAATTAGGAGGATCAGTTAGAGGATCAATGGTTTTAAAATCTTGCAATGTGTGTATCTTCTAGAAGAGCTTGAGCGAGGTGTGGCCCCCCGTACAGCAAAGAGAGGCCTCGATAGACGCTCTTTTAAAGGTGTGATTTCACATGTGCTGCAAGCTGGTAACTGGGCAGTTGTGAAAAGGAATAGACTTGCCAGTATTAACGCTGGTCTGGCCATTTGATCAGCTGCATCACGGTCAGGTTACTGGCCCAGCTGAAACTAAGCCTCCTCCCCACATCCTCCTGCTTCCCTGTCCTCCCTCCATCCCTCGGATTCGATTAACAGCTGAAGATTCCTGGTGTCACCCTAATTTTAGTGATGACACAAAGGAGGAGAGAGCAACGCTCGCGGTGGAGATGCTTGGAGAGAGGCAGCGACACTGGGTAGAGGACAAACCTGAGCTCGCTATTTCTGGGCTCTGCCATAGCTTGGCAGAGGCTGCCCTGGAGCTCACTCTCCCTTTCTTTCATGAACCTCCAAGTAGCCCGTGGATTGCAAGAGCTTTTTGGCTGTCAGATCAAAAGCTGTTGAAAGACACTCAACCTGGATGCAAACAGGTGTCTTTTTCTAATATAAATGGGAGGGGGAAGGTTGCAATTCGCAAAATACACACTAAACGGTGTTGTTATAAGTTAAATTGGTAGTGGTTTGTATTTTTAGCTTGTGAACTTTTAAGTTTTATCAAAAGCTTTCACATTTCTTAAATAACCTGAATTCTAAAACTGAAGAGTTCCAGGAAACAAAGTAGAAATCTGTTGAAAATAAGAAGCAGATCTCATGCAAAAAATAGTTGTGTTTTGTTTTTCTTTCACCTGAATGGGTTGGGAAGAATTTATTCCTCTGCAAATGTCTAGATGATGGTATTCTTTATATTCTTAGTGGCTATTACTGACATAAGCATAGTTTACTAGAAGCCAAGCAGCCCAGAAGCAGAATGTTAGAAGAATTGAGATCATCCTGCAGTTGAGGCTTTGTTTACTCTCCTGATCAGCAATGAAATACAGCATTAACAGTTGTTTATTTCAAGATCATTAAGCACTTAAGCATGACTGTTGTTGTTTTTCCTTAACACCTGTGGAGAGCCAACCTCTGATAAATGACTGTGTGCAAACAAGTGGAAATTGGAGAACTGCGACCAGAAGATCGGTTCTTTCAAGCCAAGCTCTCAGTAAGGTCCTGGATGAAACTCCAAGTTCTTAGTAAGGTCGTTGATGTGCTTTAAACCAATTACATTTTTTTGTTTCCCAGCTTCTTGTCCTTTGAAGGCACAGGCAGGATACTTAGACTGGATTTTTAGGACACAAAGATCAGTGTTTTAGCGTGCAGGAGAACATCGTGTGCTGACAGGAATGGAGTCTGCTGGATTATGCTGTGACCTGGAGTTGAGTCATGTTACCTTCTTCCCCCAGACGAGCATATCAGGTCTTCCTTCTTCCCACCAAGCAGGTAGTCAGACCTCCCACAGAAGAGGGGCAAAAGGCATTTGCTGGGAAAACGTGGGTTGAGGTGAGGAGAGGAGCTTGTGAGGATGAGTTGGTGTTGGAGAGAGTGGGTAGAGCAATGTGTCATCCTGAAATTAGGACGTGGTGCAGATGTGTAAGGCAAGGTGTGGTCCCTGATTCGAGCGCACCAGAGAGTGTTTCAGCTACTGAAAGTTTGGACTGAGCATAAGGACAGGGTTGGTTTGTTTGTTTGTTTTTATGTGTGCGTGTGCTATAAAGCAAAGTGGTGAAGTTAAACCCAAACTTGAAATAGGATTTGAAGTGATTTACTAACCTCTGGTCAGATGACATTATCACAGTCATGGTAGAAAATTTGTTTGATCTAGTTCCTAGAACTTGGAAGCAAATAAGAGCGAAACTAAAAATATCTCAAAGGGATTGTGAAGCCATTTGATTTTTTTTTTTAATTGCTTAGTATACCTAGCCCCAAAATATGTTAGGAAGGATATAGATTTGTAGAAGTCGGTGTTTTAATCCATATTTTGTACCATTGCAAAACCTGATACGTAAGGGAGCAAGTGGCTTATCCAGAATCACTGGACAGATAGTGTCTTGGTGTATTTTATTGGTGTGTTTGAAATGATGTTACAGTTTAAACACAGAAAAAACAAGTTACTTGTTAACTGAATAGTTATCTGAGGACAAAGATGAGCGACCAGCTTAACTAATTGGTATGCTGGGGACACTTGCGTTTTTTTTCATGAATACAAGTTTTATTTTGGAAAGAGTACTCTTTATACCATTGAGATAAAAAATGTTTATTAAATATTCTCAAGTATGTATTTTCTTTTACTGGATAGCCCACTTCCCCAAGAGCTTTGCATGAACTACTAGGGGAGGGGTAGACCAGATTTTTTTTCCCATGTCCTTTTAAAATATTAAAGAGTGTTAATATTCTGGAGACATCTGAGAAGATGTGTTGTTATTCACAAGACAACTTTGAAATTAAGTTAGAAAGAACTGGAGGACCTGGATTGAGTTTCCCCAAAGTTAGTAAAAATAAGATTGAGATGTCTGAAGTCATTGTTGTCTTTCTAGAGAGTCAAATGGAGAGGAAACAGCTACTTTTAAATACCAGAAGGTAAGAATTGACTAAAGTTAGAACAAACAACTAAGGAAGATTGAAGTAAAGTTAACTAAAGAAGAACAGGGTTTTGAAAACCTGCCGCTGAAATGTATTTCTTGAAAATTTTAATTTTGTTATTATTAAGACAAAAGCAAATTTGAGGGTGCTTTGTGCTTGTTCGGTGGGGCAAAAAGAAACGCTAACTGAAATAGTTTGTGCTTTTAACAGCATGAGGAGGAATAGGATCAATCAGTTGAAGACAGAATGTCATTAGGTCTTAATTTCATGTCTCAGACATGGGAAGAGGTCGTAGAAAAGAGAAAAACAAGTGTTGAAAGTTTGAAACCCTAGGAGAAGTTGTCTGAGAAAGCTGGCGGGCTTTCTGGGTGGGGCAGAGTTAGTCAGAAGGGCGGGACCCGCAGAGTGTGTGGCGAGGAGAGCAAGTTTAACCATGGTGGAAAATTCAAATAGGAACGTCTGCATACCTGTGCTTTAACACAGCTGAACTTGTGGCAAACCAGGTGGAGCGTTTTTCAGAAATTGCAAGGTGTGGCTGTGGTTTGAAGGTTAGATCAGCCCTTACTCCAAAACTTGATGAACTTGCGTTCACGTACGTGGAGATGATGGAAGAGATGTTCATACTCATCCCATGTTACCAAGGCTGCTGTATTGGGATCTTGGGAGGTTCAGACCACCAGCGTAGCGAGGAGTTACTTGAATATTCTCTTGGCCAGGAGATTCAACTTCCTTAAAACCAGAAGAAACCCCCCCGCTCTTCCCTTCAATATGCTAGAATTAGAATCATAGAATCATTTAGGTTGGAAAAGACCTTTAAGATCATCAAGTCCTGGAGTGCATTAAGAAAACTGTGTCCAGCAGGTCTAGGGAGGTTCTCCTCCCCCTCTACTCTGCCCTGGTGAGACGACACCTGGAATACTGTGTTCAGTTTTGGGCTCCCCAATTCAAGNTTTTTTTTTCCAACAGGATACATTGAGAAGGAAGGAATTAGTGTCATTAGTTGATTTCTAACCTGTATTCTTTCAAAACTTAAGGACTTGTCTCTAAATGTTCTAAGTAAACCTCTGTTAGTATCAAATGGCTACTTTGAAGTTTAGCGATGGATCTGGAAGAAACTACAGGTAATACCGAAGCTTATTCATGAATGTGTGTGTTATAATAAGCGTTTTTTCATCTTTCTCCTTTTCATACAAAGGAGAAAAAAACATAGAGATAATATGCAGCTATGTTTATTTTATGGCTTTATTCACTTACTCATTGCAGATTTTGTTTCTAGATTTATCCCTACCATCATTCAGCGCTTTCAGTGAAGGTGCGTTGCCGGTGTTTGCCCCACTACCTCTGCAAGACTCTGGCTGTTGAATCTTCGCCCAGCAGCTACTTTGCAGTATTCATTCAGCTGTCACATTCCATTTTACTCTTGAAGATAATGAAGACTGTGTTTTGCCAGTCTAGACCATCGAGATGGTGTCCTGTTAGTGCCAGTTATTTTCTTACTCGTTCTTAGTGACAGTGCTCTCCAGAAGAAGCTGTGCAGGGCTCTGGTTGTTCTGGATCACAGCTGGAGTGCGGTGGGTCGCTCGTTCCTGGTAGAGCAATACAATGACACTCAATTTTATTTACCTCCTTGTACTTCCAGACACTACATAAACTCTTTTTTTAAAAAAAAATTCTACTGTGCTTGCTTTTTCTTTGTGGCTTTCAGGCAGTTCCTGACATGATTAAGATTTTATTAATTCATATTCTCTGCATTCTCTCAGCGTGTGAGTGCGCTTGCTTCAGTGCCAGGGTTTCATTAGGAGCTTTGAGTTCAGTGCCTTGGTTCCTGCTTCTGTAATTGCATTATTAATTTCTTCGTTTTTAAGTTTGACGCTTGTATCGTACATTTCTCTTTCTAGTCCCCGAACGTTTTCATGATGTGTACTGTTAAGTAATAAGTTTCTGGGTTGAAACCGAAGGACTGTTTTTAATCATTAAAGGTATAAATGGTTTGAGACCCAGTTACTTGAGGGAGCAAGTTGAGTGCAGTGGAATCGTTAAACCTCTTTTGCTGTAAATGGGAGGAAGCAGTGGATAGTCTGCTCGATGTAAAGGCTTCTCAAATTGAAATTAATTTCTTTTCTTGTTCTAGCATATCCCAGTTTGCCTAATCTCTTGAGTGGAATGAAAACTCCCATCTCCATATTTTACTGTAGGTAGATGAAAGTTCTGGATGGTAGTCTAGGTGTGATTTGATTCCCTAGAGCTTGAATTTTGAAGAGCGTCTGTTAACTGGAAAGTGGAGCTTGGCTTCTTACTAATATATTTAAAATTCCAGTGATTTCTCCTTGTAGTAGCTTTGTGTCTACTTCAGAGTGAAACATTTTGTATGTTACTGCATCTTCTACAGCAGGTTTCCTAACTGAAGTTAGTATTCGGGCTTGACTACCTTCAGATTTCAAATGCTTTGCACTTGCCGAGTTCCTGTGTAGAGTTAATACGCAGAGCAACGAGGCTCAGCTGAAATAATACCCTAAAGAAAGACTAACCAGAGACGGTTGCCTCTGTTACATAAACCCATTCATCGCTGGTCGAGCTCCTTAGGCAGCTGCACTGGTGTGGCCGTGCTGATGGTTAGCCTGCCCTGCCAGGTTTTGAAGCTATTGGCCAGGATCTGTTCATTTGACAGTATTTGAGATCTCAGAGACCCTCAGCTTTTATACGTTTTGTGAATATTGCTGACTCCGTACCAGAGGGAGATGTGAAGCAGTAGATTTTGTCTCCAGGTTAGTCACTAATGTTTTGTTTTACCTGCCTGCTGCCCACTTGTCTTGTGCGTAGCTCAGCAGTAAGGACTTTGCTGTATTGCCTTTGACCAATAAATAGGCAGGCCGAATGAGGAATGCTGGCTAGTTCTGAGACTTGGGACCAGAGGCAGGGAACTGGAGGAAAGACAGAATACAGTGTTTGTAGGAGACCTGGGAGGAGTTAGGATTTTTGCATGGGAAGGGGTAGAGTTGGAGTACAGGAGCCTGTGCATTATAATTTCACAGCTTTAATGTTAGCCCTCATAAAGCTTCGTTACATGCCTGTTCTTCTTTCTTAGTTTCATTTTCTGTGTCTCACCCAGCCGGTTTCAAACTGGTTCTGTGGCTTACCTTGAAACTCCGCAGCTGTCCTGCTCGCCGTAGCTCTTGGAGCTTCAGCGAGTAGTTACTAAAATTGTCTGAGCAGTGCTGTGTTTGTCCAAGCCCACAAATAAACTCATGTCTTAACTAAAGCGAAAAGGACATACACAAATGCTTTGCAGTATTGTGAATATGCTCGCTGTTAAATTTTTGTGCAAAGTTGCTGTTTTATAGCTGCAGATTGTTGTGGAAAACAGCTGGGTGGCTGCTCATGGGCTTACCGTGCTAGGCACGGTACAGATGGTTTGTGTTTAGGAGCGGTTGTAGCTACCTTGGCTACCGCTTTGTCCAAGTTTTAGTTTTAGATCCCAAATTCTGCTTCATCTAATTTAAAGTTTTAATTATGAATAGATGTTATCAAGAGTTACACTGATGTAGTTTCTGAAGAAGTGAAATAATGAGGAAGAAAAAAGTGTAGGCTTTTTTTTTTAAAAAAATATATTATATATTTATTTTTTTTTTCCACTTGAGTTGAATGAGTCTTAAGATTGAATCTTAGTATAGACCTCTGTCTTTCCCTGGATTTAACTTAGATAATTTTTAGCCTGTCAAGGTAAAACTACTTTTAAAATGGGATGGGAACATGAGCTGCTTAGCATTTCATACTAATTTTTAGGATGTCGTATCTTTTTAGTATTATCAAAAGTATTTACAGGTACTTATAGTATAAATAAAAATCCCATATTCCATAAATGAATACTATATCATAGCAAATACTGTATTTATTAATTAGTACTACTAATTAGTAATGTTACGTTAGTTAATGTTTGCTAAAAATACCTATTAGGGGACAAAATGCTGAGGTGTGATGCAGGCAGCCTGTTTCCTTCCCAGCTTTCTGTTCCTGCAGATACTGCTCCTGTCCTAACCTCCTGGTTTCTTTTCTTGCATTATCTTTGGTACTTGCCTGGTCCCTCAGTGAAACTACTCAGCTCACTAACGAGGTAGGACGCTAATCTAACAGAAGGAAAGTGAACTTCTGAAGCTTTAGCAAGCCGATTTGGTTTGTGAGTCAGAGAAACATCAGAAGAAGATCAAAGGAGGTTGGAGTGGTGCTGTGTAGCCAAGCGAGGGAGTGCATGGGCTGGTCCCCTGGGTTCGGTGGTGCTGAGCTGTCTGGTCGAAGTGCGTCTGTACATTTGCATTTCTTTAGGCTGTGCCACTTTCTAAATACTGTGCTGTGATAGTCTTTTCTTCATCTCCCAAGAAAAAGCCCCTTTTAAAAATTTTCTCAGGTACATGAGGCATCGTGATGTTGAATTATCCGGAGTACAAATCAGGTTGGTGTTGTTAACAAGCCTGATGAGCAAGCAGGACTTCCCTGATCATCTCCTTGCACAGAAGTATAATTATCTTCTGTTCTTAAGTGCTTACCAACAATTCCCGGACCTTCATACTCGGGAATTGCTTACTCTGTTGTTGCAAGAGAGGATATGTAGCTTTTTTTGTGTTTCCATAAGTTAAAATTTGTCATTTATAATCCTGATTTGGGGGGATTTTTTTTTGTAGTTCACCTTAACAGAAACCGATCCTCCAAAGTTAGCTGTGTGTCCACTGCTTAGTACAGCTCTGAAGTAATCTCTTGCTACTATATTTGAGTTTCTGTCTAGGTTACCTCTGATACAAACAACAAAATCTCTCCCTCTAGTGTTTAGGTGCTTCATAAAGGTGTTAAGGCTAATGCTGCAGGCGTGTAGAATGCTGTTAATGAACACGTCAGCCAAAAAGTGCCGTAAAAGTGTGAAGTCCACTTTCAGTTACCCCCAGCTGCGTGTTTGACACTGGAAAGAGAACAAGGGATTACAAAACTCTTACAAAAAGGAAGAGCATAATGTGACTGTTTAAGCATTTAAAGGCAAAGATAACGTCAGTAGAATAAATTCATGCTGCATTTCTAAATATCTTCATTTTCCTCAGTCCCTTTTTCTCTTTACGACACTTAGTTCTTTTGCAAGCAGGGTAAGAGCAGCAGTGCCATGGATGATACACAAAGAACAGTGGGTTAGAGAAACAGAACGCTATAGTTTACATTTCTTTCTGAGCAAGCAAAGTTTAATATTTAAAATTAAATATTTTTACAGTTTTCGGTAATGTTTTGAGAATAAACTTTTTGAATCACAGAATCACAGACTGCTAGGGGTTGGAAGGGACCTTGAAAGATCATCTAGTCCAACCCCCCTGCCAGAGCAGGATCACCTAGATTGGGTCGCACAGGATTGTATCCAGGCTGGTTTTGAATGTCTCCAGAGAAGGAGACTCCACAACCTCCCTGGGCAGCCTGTTCCAGGCTCTGGAACCATGAAAAAGTTTTTCCTTACGTTGACCCAAAATCTCCAATGCTCCAGCTTGCACCCATTGCCCCTTGTCCTATCATTGGATGTCACTGAGAAGAGCCTGGCTCCGTCCTCCTGACACTTGATATTTACATATTTCTAGACGTTAATGAGGTCCCCCCTCAGTCTCCTCCAAGCTAAAGAGCCCCAGCTCCCTCAGCCTTTCCTCAGAAGCGAGATGTTCCACTCTCTTAATCAATTCTTCAGTCCTTAAGACGTACGACAAAGCTTCATATTTCACATCAAGCTGGTTACTAAGAGTTTGATTGAGACTTGCCTTTGACTCTGCTTGTTTCCTCTTTGTTCCATAAGGATGTATCCAAATGAGCTAATTAATAATGATCTGGTGCTTTTTTGTCTTTTCAGAAAGATGAAGGTAGTGATGCTAGTTTGAGTGATAGCCACATATCTCCTCCTGCCAAACGTACCTCAAAACATGCTGATCCTGTGTGCAAAGACAAATCAAAATCACGCAGTACTGGGCAGCGAGAGGAATGGAGCATCTCAACTGGACAGTCCAGGTAACTTACTGCCAAGAGAAGGACAAAGTCTTACCAATTTTTCCTGTTCTATTAGCTCTCACAGACTATTTCTGCAGTGAGCTGCAGCTCACACTCAAGAGCGTACTTTGGAATCGTGTTATTTTCACACAGTTCTCCTTTAGTTTAAGACTCCAGGAACACGGGTCACATTAGTCCTCTCAACTCTGCACTTCCTTTCTGTGCAAATTTGTGCAAGAATTGAAAGCAATTTTTTTTTTGATGCGGCCTGAATTCTGGATTCTTGATGCACCGTAATTTAGTGGCATAAGAAGACAAGATATTTTCATTAGGAACTTGGTTTTATCATCTTTAGGGAAGGGGTAAGGGTCAAGTTTATTTCTTTCCATTGTTGTTTTCAGCCTCTCTTCCCAGTGTAGTTATAAGGACTCAAGTAAATTCCTGTCGTTTACTAAATACAGCCTCAGTCCTGCCACATTTTTATAACCCAAAAGAGAAGTAATTTGTTTCATTTTGTAACTCTGACTAATAGTATTTCAACAAAGCGTTCTTGTGTTCGTAAGGTTCTTAACATGATTGCAAGTAATTATGAGACAGTGCAGACAGTATGTTCCTGGGCCGTGAACTTTCAGTTAATACTGATTCTTTTGTAGATCCGTATTTCTGTACAAAGCAAAATCGTTCTTGCGATGATTTGTA
>WEIS01088733.1:0-11382 GCA_013389965.1 Todus mexicanus | reverse complement strand
AAAAAAAAATAGAATTTTGAGAAAAAATATAGAGAAATTGGGAATGGATATGAAAGATCCAATTTCTACCATGGGAATTGTTTTAAACAGAGAAAACAGACAAAATCACAGCTCTGTTATATCTGGGAACAAAGAAATATTATCAGACTTCTCTTTTTTTAAAAGGGTGCTTAGTTCTGGGTTTGATTTAGAGAGTGCATACAGTAAAGGAACAACGACAAAAAAAGTACACAAAAGTAATTCTCAGATATCTTTAATCAGGTCTATTTTTAGCGCTCCACTGCCCAGTAACTCATGCTACCAGAAATATTTCTATAATTTTTTCAAAAAAAGTTTACTAACTGCATTTAATAAATAACTGAATTTACCAGATGTAGCATGGAGAAGTACTAAGTCATTGAAGTAAATATTTAGGACTTGAAATGTTTGATAAATACAATTGCATCCAACTAGCAGGACATCCTGGTTATTATCTTTGAAGCTCAGTATTTTTAAACAATTTTTGATCATCCTAGCACATTCGTCCTGGCACAAGGAGAATTCAATATACAGTTCCAATACACCATATAGGAGCAAATACTGTTACAGATTAACTCCATGGTTTAAAGTCTGTTCCTGTGCTTTTTTTTCCTTAGAAAATTGCCTCATAGCTTCCCAAAGGAATACAGGGCAAAATATCTATTGGCAGCCTCCTGAAAGGACAAGAACAGATCAGAATGAAAGGCTGCAGAAAGCACTCAACAGGGCTCAAACAGCAGAACTGAAATTTAAGAGATAACTTGAAGGTCATATAAATAATACTTCTGGGAGAAAGACTGAAAAAAAGATACAACTAATGCAGAGGCATGCAGGCATAGTGAACTCTGAAGGAACATACTTATCAGTTTTGTCAGCCTGTGTTCATCTCCATGTCCTTGTGAAGAGAAAAGGAGCTGGAATGTCCTCTTGAGAAGTGACTTCTTTCACTTTAAAAGGCTTAAAATGAAACTACCATAATTTCATGCTTTTACACCAAAAGACAGAGTAAGTTTTCTACAAACACTTCAAAAGACAACATAAGGCACAGTATATGTGCAAGAATATGGTGAACTTTGGGCATGTGGGACATATGGCCCCAGAACACTTACTGAAATAGAGCATTACTGCACACAGGCACAGAGGCATATTCAGTGGAGATCAGTTCTGGCAAAAATTGGCAATGACAGTACTGCTACACGGAGAAGAATTACACCTCAAGAAAACTGGCCTTTTTCAACTGTGATTGTGCAGTTTGTCAGTACTGTATAAACTGCAACGTTAGCTGCTGATGGCAGACATGCTCCTAAAAGCACCTGGTCAACCTGCTCTTGAGATCCATACAAAATATGACACAAAGCATGCAACATCCAGGTATGAGAACTAACCAAGCACAGAAAGAAAGTAGAATGTATTTACAGAAGCAACAATAAAACATGAAATAGCTGCAGAAAGTTATTTGAGCTTATACTTTTGGGTGACTGTGGAATTATAAACCAAGCCTGTGTTACCAATTCAAATTACCACGGCTTTCTGCTATTTATGTGTGAGAGAAAAGTGCTGCCAGAGGCACTACAGCCTGACCTGCTTGTAAGGACACACGAAGGTCGGTGATATGCAAAACACCAAAGAAAAATAATGCAATCTGCTCTACTGGCTAGGACTCAGTTTTCTCTGTCAACTCATGCGAAACTTCAGCATCGAAAAAAAAAATAAGACAGGCTAGGACCATGGTCTAGCAGAATTATCTGCATCATCTTCCTTCTAGAAATGAGCATACAGAAGAGTTTATTTTCCTCAAAATGTCCACAAAATGAAGCAAATCTGAAAGACCTGCGAAAGTCCTTAAAGGACTGAAAACCAACCACAACCAAAAGAGAGAAAAAAAAAGCCTCTGAGAGTAGCCAGGAAATAAAGCGAAGCTGCAAGGCTTAAGAATACTAGTAAGTAGCCTGTATAGCTGAAAGAGTTCTGCAACACAATAGCTAATGTTAGATAATATTCTGTTGATAGAATGGAAAAGAAATAAAGAAAAAAAGAAGACTAAACATGTTGTCAGAGCACTTGGTTTTCTCAAATAGACCCTTGCTATGTTTCTTTTCTCCTGTAAACTGTATTTAAAGTTTCCTCCTTGAATCTTGCTCCCGAAGTCATATAATAGAAGCTGAAGTAAACGCACATCTCCTATGTTCCAGATGGGGGCTTCAGCAAGATTACCCCTTTCTCCTTCGCTAAAGAAAAAGAGAAACCCTTCACCAAGAGAAATCTATGAAAATTATGAAACTTATGAAAGAGGGTAATTCTTCCATTCACCTCTTTCTTTTTGGTCCTTCAAATATAAATACTTAGAATTTAATATTCCTGTTCGTATTTAAAAGCCCTTTACTTCCCTTAAGCCTAAGGCTGCTTCTCTTTAAATCAAAGGGAAACTAATCGGAAATTTGAGATAATTAAATCTCATTGCATCTCCTCAAGCCATTCATAATCTCTGGAGGAGGCAGCTAAGGCTAAACGAACTTGTCCAAGATAGAGCTTCACTGTTTAGGAGGCCCAGTCTGTAACACATACTTCTCTACTTAAACTCTGAAGCTTGTTCCCTGCTGTTGCTGCAGTCAGTTAACATCATTACCGAATTCAGTAGACAGCAATGGCAAAAATCAGTAAAAATGCAGGGCGTGAACGCTTTTCAAACATTTGCGTATGCTGCCCCAGACAATTCTGGATGATCAGGTGTATGTAAGAAATCACACTTTTCATTACATTAATTGGTGAATGTCCTAAGGAAGAATTAGGGAAGAGATGGAAGAGTTTACATGGCATAATATTATCAAAGAAGCGTTACTTCCTTACTCAAAACAGCAACATCTTGGTTTTAGTCCACGCAACACCCCCCTGCATGCCATGGTTTCATCTGCCACCTGCCCATTTATCAACAAACATCGACCCCTCCATAACCACAAATTTTAACAACCCTTTCAGCTAACCCAAGTCTCTTAAGCAACAAAGTAGTTTTATTGGAACGGCATACATTGCTGACATCTAGTGGGCACAAGAAACAACAACAATCAAGCCAGCTTCTGAAAAATTCAGCATGTGAAAATCATTTTGGTCTCACACTATATCTAAAAAATGTTGCCTTTGGTCTCGAGTTTAATTTCTGCATTGTCACGAGATCAAATACCACAAATCTGAACCCAAATCTAACATCTTACAGTGTTCGGCTGCTCCAGATATCAAACAATATTCCAGAGACAGCCATCTATTCCTTGCATGCTCTCTTTGCTTCATACTAGCTGTTGACAAGTCCTCCTAATCATCTTTTTAAAAGTCCAAGCTATCTACTATATCACAAGTGTTTTTTAAATAATAGGTTTTTTTGGAAAGAATAATAGCCTGCAACATTGTCAAAATGCGTTAGGATGGGGGGTTTTTGCTACGAAACAATGCTACTTGCAGGTACTTTCACCTTCTGTCTATAGAAATGGATTCAAGTGGGCCAAGCCTCTTCAGATGGGAAATGGTAAAGGTAAGCAATTAAGCTCATCATTTGAATGGATGCTTGTCCCAGGGAATAGATTTTTGCAAGTATTTTGGCTTAGCAGCATCTGAGAAAGTGAGTTTTTGCAAGTGATAAATTGAAGTACCTGTAAAGGACTCATCCTGGTGGCGAGGACCCAGGGCAATTTCCCTGTCAGGAGGTCTGTCTCCCCAGCTCTGGCTGAGGGGGCTCTCCAATCGAACCGGGCAGGCTGGAACGGAATAGCTAGATGCTACAAGAAAAAATGTCTCACTTATCTTGGATAAGGAAGATGGAAAGTGGGAAGATTAAATCGTTTATATCACTTCTCAGGATTCAAGTCCCAGCTTCTTTTACTTCTACACAGAACTACCAAGACTGCCAAGCTTTTTACCTTAATTATTAGCTCCATATTTCCAGAGCTCACGCACACAACTGAAGCTTCAAGGAAGCTAGAGGCCTTCATACAGCTACAAAAGGCACTTACCGGCACTTTTTGGAGCTGCAAGGCTACATTTGTAGTAATTGTCCTTCTTCTATTAGTTCTTTTTTATTTAAGAAAAAAAAAACCCAACTGTTTAATTCCCTGAGATGAAGCTTAAAAGTATTTTGAAACAAGATTTTCCACACTAATTCATCCTCAGAAGCTTATGCAACATGCATTTTGGGACTGGTATCTTATACTTTAGTGAACTTCTCAAGAGGATTATTTGTACAGAGGGACCTTGAAAAAGTTTTGAAAGGGAATTAAAGCAGCAAGACAGAAAAACAGAGCCTCTCCTCCTTCTTTTTCAAAACAAGGGTAGTGGTATTACATTCACCATGCTCACACAATATATTTCCCATCAGTCACAGTCCAGGGGAAGAAGCTGGACCCTTCACCCAGGCACAAGTGTTACTCCAGCCATACATGTGAACCCCTTTCCCAACACTCCAGAGTCAGTTCCCTGGGTCCCATGCAGCAGCACCAGCCCTATGAACCATCCCTTTCTATACATTAAGCGGGTGGTATTTCAGCTTCTGATCTCTATTGTTAGGGTTTCACTTGCTTATATTGGAACCACATCCAGTCAAACCTCATCTCTTGGCCAGCCAATTTGTTTGCAATACACTCCCATTTCCTACAGTCCCAGGGAATAGACCCTGAACTAATGTGGTGGAATTTCTCTTCTATAATCACCCTACAACTGTCCCTCAAACCACATATGCACTAGTTCAGCCAGCTGTGATTACAGCAAAGGAAGTATTCAGGAAGCTCTGCTATTATTATCCCCAGGTAATCCTGTGACAACCATACTTCAGGAGCAGGAAGACACCCCAGTGAGCTTTGAACAACAAATGAAAAAACATTTTTGAGTCAATTAGTTCTACCATTTTTGTAACACCATCCTAGCTTGCAAAGGTGGATTAATTAATAATCACTGCTGCATACACATCATCAAGACTACGAATCAAGTTGGCTAAGAAAGGAGTTCTGTTTTTCTTTAACTGTTTGTGGTTTTGCTACATCATTGTACACAATTCTGTAATAGATGAGTAAGGATTCCTACCCAACAGTTAAACGCTCAAATGATTCATTACCTGGAGCGTAAGGTTAAATGTAGTTTTTTCTAGAAGCTAATCTGCAAGAGGATCCTTACCTCTCCCAGAGCAAAGCCAACCCCTTTCCTCAGATGTTGCTGTTCCCAACTCCATCACTGTGAGCAGCAGAGAAATTTGGCATTGTTCATGTTCTCATGATTACTGGAGGAATAAGGAGTTTAACTGGGTTTGCTAATTGAACGGGTTAAAGTATAATTTCTCCCCTAATTAGCAGCGACAAGCAGATGTTGAATGTTTACATCTGAATGGCAAACAGGTCCCCTCTGTTGCCCTACTCACTATCACTGCAGGGCAGGAGGAAGAGGAGCCAGCATTTACCTCTGCTGTCTTGGGTACCAAAAGATGACAGTGTTTTAAATAGCCATCATAAAAAGCTGTTGAACAGAAATGATTTATTTTGGTATTCATCTCTTGATTAAGGGAAGCAGATGCACACACTAACTTTGCAGGAGCAGAGCACATACAGCTTTTACAGCTGAAGTTGTTCAAAAGACCCACTGTTCTCAATTAAGTCTTATTCAAAAGGGCACAGCTGATGAGTAGATTAAGAATGGGATCAAGACTTCTGAGACTCTGATTTGGGCCCCTGTTCTAAGAGGGGTTCCAGTGATGCTGGGCAAGTTCCACCTGCCAGTTTTCTCTATGTTTTGGGGACACACTTAGGTTGGTTGTAAATCTTTGTCATCTGCACTTTGCAGTCAGTGTTTTATTTCACAGTTATTTGTCACAGTCAGAACATGTGTCTGCCCTTATTGGTTATTCTCCATTGGAATATAGGCACCTTCCATTCAACTTTGTCCACATGTCTACACAGAAACTATGCTTGAAGGGTGGAGTTTTTTGAGGGTGTGTGTTTGGTTAGTGGTTTGGGATTTTTTTTTTGCCACAGCCAAGCCCCAGCATTTCTACATCCCAGCAACTACAGTTGTCAAAGTTTGGACAGTATCTAAGGTTCGCCAAGGAGAGCAAGTTAATCTTGATTTCCTCTTTAGTCTCCCAGCAAGTAAACTTGCTACATAAAGTGCCACTGGGCAAACTTCATCTCTGGTAGCTGTTTTTAAGTCCATGAGTTTATGGAATATCACTTTTCATTTACTATTTCTCATCCACTCATCACATGATGCAAATTACATCTGAAAGTTGATGATAGTAGGTCTTATGAAAACTAGCATACTTGTCCATCAAAATGAGCACATCTAGTATACCAAGGAGTGAGCAACTGAAGGATCATTAAATCCAGAAAAATGTTAGGCTTTCATGACACTTTCCAAAAGGTATTTATAATATTGTTTAAAAACCTAAGACAAATGTACAAGGCTGGGGGAACAGAGGAACAACAGTTATTGCTGAAATGCAATCAGTTCTACCTTGCAATATACCTTGCTCAGCTGTCACCCCCTCTGCAGTAGTTAAGAGCAAAATCTGGTAGGGAGCTAAAAGCATGCTGGAGTCTGGCTGTGATTTGAGTACTGCATTTCTACTCTTATGAAAAAGATGTTAAAAAATTGGATTTTAGCATCTTATCCAAAATAAATTCTCTTGAAGTAGAAGATTCCTCTTAGGAATTATTCTGTCTTGTATGAAAAGACTAAGAGCTTTTGACATATAACCATTTCAAGCTTTTGTGTGATGAACTTCAAAATATTCCATTAATAGGAAAATCATTTGTAATGTAAGAAATACAGGGTTATATGTGAAGCTCAAGTAAATACAAGGTATCCCTTTAGCACACCTCTAGCTTAATAAAGAGGCTTATAATTTCTCAGTGATCTTTGGGGTCTCAGAATAAACCAAAGATAAACTGGTTATCAAAACCACACTTTGACAAAAAGTTACGGTTTTGATTGGTTTGCTTTTCTTTTGTCAAAAAAGCATTATTGAAAAGCCCAAACCTGCTGTGCTTCTAAAAGTAACTAAAAGCAATATAGCATTGAAACAAAAGGGACCAGCTGTGATTTCCTCTAGGTCCCTGGTTGCCTGTGAATATCAAACCATTTGTGTACAAGCACAGCAGGCAGGTTGCAGACACAGCAACTCACTGAAGGCTCCGTGCTCAAAAGCAAAGAAAACAAAAAGACAACTATTTCGATCAGTGGAGACTTTGCAGAAAACACCTCCTCAGCTCTTCTAGGTGGTTAGATTTAAAGGCAGAGAACTGCATTTTGGCTTGTTTAGAGAACTGACACTTGGCATCACATGGTGCTGTCATGTAGTTGTTCCATCAACTGCTTTACCTTGAAAGTTTAATCTGGAGGGTCTAAACCACACACACTTTCAACCTTATTTACTTCTCACATTCAAACCCTTAAAGCATGCAGATACTGGGGTGATGAATGCTGGTAGTAATGAACCGTCTCTCCCGCTAGCTCTGCACTGTACTACTGCACAACTTGTATTTTAGGGAGATGAGATTTACAGTATAGCTTTAGGCATTCCATTTCTGTAGCTCAGTTATGAGCTAAGGCTTTCTCTGTATCACCAACTGAGCCTCCAGAGCCCCATTCAGAGCTTGCTCTTCACAGAATGGTAGGGGCTGGAAGGGACCTCAGTTCCAACCCCCCTGCTAAAGCAGGTTCACCTAAAGCACACTGCACAGGAACACATCCAGCCAGGTTTTGAAAGTCTCCAGACAAGGAGACTCCACAACCTCTCTGGGCAGCACAGAACTGAACACAGTACTCCAGATGTGGCCTCGCTAGGGCGGAGGGAGAGGGGAACCTCCCTGGACCTGCTGGCTACAGTCTTCTTAACGCACTCCAGGATACCACTGGCCTTCTTGGCCATGTGGGCACACTGCTGGCTCATGTCATCCACCAGGACTCCCAGGTCCTTCTGTGCAGAGCTGCTTTCCAGCAGGTCAACACCTAAACTGTACTGATGCTTGGGGTTATTCCTCCCTAGGTGCAGGACTCACCCACACTCTCCGGCCTGCCCAGGTCTCGCTGAATGGCAGCATAGACTTCTGGTGTGTCAGCCACTCGTCCCTGTTTTGCGTCATCGACAAACTTGCTGAGGGTACACTCCATCCCTTCATCCAGGTCATCAATGAATACGTTGAACAAAACCAGATTCAGTACTGACCCTCAGAGAACATCTCCCAATTCACAGCTAGTACTTATTTCTGTATAAAGTCAGATGCCTGAATCTAGATGATGGAATAATTCTTCTCCTCCTTTCACATTAATTTAAATCTTGTCTCCAAGGTAAAGATAGAGCAGTTCCAAGAGAGAATGCTACTGTGAAAAAGAGCATGAGGAACTTAATCTGACACTTCAGTCAATAAACTGCAACTTTTTTTTTTTTTTAGGGGATATTTGCATATTTGCTGCCCTCTCATAAATACGGAGTAATTGGGTAATGCAGCTTTACAAGAACAGCAGTGGTTGCAATGGAGTCCTTTTGCTCAGACAAAAGCAAATCCCTCATATTCTGATAAATTCAGGGTGGGGGAGAACAATTAACGGCATTTGTTCTGTGAAACAGAAAATCAATACCAAGTTTTAATAGCTTTGACCAATTATTAGAATCTTTAAAAAACCAACACTAAACTTTGTGTAATTATTTTTCTAATATGGCAATTACCAGCTAAACCATTACAGCCAGTTGTTACTGGAATTATTCTTTACCAGAAGTTAAACTTTAACTTGCGAGGAACGTGTGCTTTGAAAGAGAAGTATGTACAGCTGCAGTGTCTTCAGTTCCCAGGCTAAGAGTTAAAGCTCCACTTTGTTTATAAAGTTAAGGCATTAACTCTACTGTAGCTGTTGCTTACTGCTGGAACATTGTGCCTTATGCAAAGCACTTAGCTGTGATCAAAAAGGATGAAATCCCTGCACTCATCATTCAGACCAGAGACACAGTGTTAAGCTACAAAGAAGTTAAGTGACTCACTCAAGATCAAATGCCAAGCTTGTCCTGGAACCAGGGTCTGATCTCCAGTTTGTACTGGCTGTAGCTACAACTTTACTGCTGAACTCACTGCAATGAAAACTGCAGACAAGTAAATCTATTTTAGAAGATGCTGTTCAATGTTACATTTTAAAGACAAAGTATTAAAAAATACCACAAAGTAAACCCACAGCATTTATTTTAGCAAAATGTAAAAGTTTACAGAAGCTTATGTCCAACTGACCTTTTAAAAAATTTGTAGAACTCCTAAAGCACTTGCATTTTATAACCCCAAATGCAAACTAAACTGGCTGCATCGATCCCATGCAATTACAAAGGGACATTTTTCAAATCTTTCTTGAAACCATACTGTTAATTATTGTTGAAAGTGGCATGGGAGAGGTCACTGAACTGATAACACTTAGATACAGCGTTTCTAACTCTTTGGTATCAGATCTCTCTGGGGACAAGCCTAACAAGACAAGTTATTATACAACGACTCCAACTAGCACATGTATTTCTTAACCTAGTGAGGAAGATTTTAAATAAGGATTGAATGAGGTAGTTGACAAAGGCACACAGAATAATAATAATAATAATAACATGGCAACCTGGATACAGATCTCAAAAGGATGAGAGACATTTGTTTATAAATATGGTCACAGTAAAGAAAGGAGTGACAGGAGTGAATAAAACTAGTCTTAGGTGGTCGTTTAAAACCACAGTAAGAACAAGAAAGAGTTGAAAGTCAATATAGTGAACAAGGTTATAAGTCAATTAGCATTATTTATGAGAAGTACCATGACCAGAACACAAATCATAAAAGACAAAGCTTATAAAAAAGAGAGAACGAATGAAAATGCTGCTTTACTTATCAAAGATTCATACGCTTGCTTGGTAGTCCAAAATATAGTAAGAACTACAGGTGTTGAAAATAATCTGTGAATATATTTCAAAAAGGGGACAATCCTCAATCTCCTTTCCCTATACAGACAAAAATAAACTTCAGTACCTGCAGGTCCTGAGTATAGGCTGGAAAATATAAGGGAAAAATAAGTTAGATACTTCGGATCAAGAGGACAGCTTCAAACTACTTTCAGCGTGAGAAAAATGAAATTTTAGAAGACCACTGACTTGGGTGAACTGTGAATTCTTTATTGATATCAAAGACAAGACAAAAATCTGTAGAAAAAGTTTAAAAAATGGCAAGAGAACACAGAGCCAAAATTAGGTGAAATTTGAAGGAAAACCCCCCAAATAAGTCATATTGTAAATATAGTCATAATAAAAATAAATAAATAAATGTGCTAGAGAAGTGATGACAATTCCCAGCAGAGATGCAAAGCCATCACTTCATTAGTTGATGCCAAGAAGTCACATTATACGATTTGTATCAATCTTCTGCAAAAGGATCAGATGTTAAACAGTTACCAGCAAAATTAAAACCAACAAGTAAAGTAACACTTTTTTATGTAAGCAAAAAGCAGTCTAGAGAAAGTTTAGAAAGTAGGGGGAAAAAACCTCACATTATTAATTAGCTGGGCTTGATGGACTTTGTTCTGAGGCTGGTCTGGTTAGAGTGGTCATTTCTAAGAACCACAGCAGAGCAAGTGAGTAAAGAACCAATGATGTTGTTTTGAATATTTTTGTAGAGAGGTGATATATTACAAACTAGCCAGCTCACCTTCAATTTTCCTTCAATTGTTTGAAGAGACAATCAGGACCCTTTGAAAGCACCCCAAAAATGAGAAGTAACAGCTACTATTTATTCTGCAAGACTTGACAAATAAACCTTACTTCTTTTTAAGACAGGATAACGCCACCTAGCAAGAAGAGAAGCTGCAGCTGTATTTTGACCACGACAAGGCTTTTAACACTATCACAGATGATGCAAGCAGAGATGGAGACTTTTGGACACTGCTTTGCCTCCCTCCCAAATTGTTACTGCAACAGAGAGCCCAGAAAGTGATCCAGTTTCCAGAACATTATTCATGACGAAAACCTGAAGGAATTGTATGGTTTACTCAGTAAAGAGATGCTAAACCAAAAGACTGTCAACAATAAGGACAGTTCCCTTGTCATTGCAAGTAAGTATTTTTCACAGGGATGTGCCACATTCTTGGAGCACAAGGCAAGCCAGCGCAGTTAGAAACTCATTTTACAACACAACTCATTTTACAACACAGTGGAAAAGCTTCCACTTAGCCACGTTTGGCAATGGACAACCATAAGATTCTTCCTGCAGTGCATTCTATGGGATCAGCTTTTTATTCCTTAACAGACAAGCATCAACAAGTCAAGCAACATATCCGTGAACCAACTGGGATAAGGGAATGATACTGATTACTCTAGAAGTTGTG
>WEIS01088730.1:1612-18224 GCA_013389965.1 Todus mexicanus | reverse complement strand
CCGTAGAAGTATCTTTCAGTAAAGGTTTCCTAAAACACTTTCTCCATCAACACTGCATCCACAGTGCCTAGAATAAAGTGAAAAACATTGTAATTAGGCATCAAAACCTGATAGCCTTTTCAATGCAGAGTTACCCTCTCTCTTTTTGTTCAGGTGCCTTTTAATCTCTATTTGACTGTATGTAAAGTCAAGAGCTGTCGGGTTTACTATATGGGTATCACTACGTACAGCTGCATTTTTATTCCCTTATGAAAATTTTGTTATTTTAGTGCTGAATTATTGGTGTTCGCAGTGTAAAATAGTCTCAGCATATATTATAGATGAAGCAGTTAGAGTACCATAGTGCATAGCAATAAATATACTTGTAATTACACCAGCACTTCATGATGCCAGCAGCATGGTGTTCAGCTTGGAATCAAATCAGCTTAAGGGTAATGGGTTACCTTTGAATTAATTCAGAGGAATAATTCACTGAATACTTCCTGAACCCAGAAACTCATTCTGAAAAAGCCATTGACAATTAAGGAGAAATAACAGCTTTTACTGGCAGGACTACTGAATCTCTAGCATAAGAATTCTTTAAAATAATTCAGTCTATTTAACAGGCACCCCAACACAAAAAGACATAATGAAGCCTTCTTGTGGTACTCACAAACCATGGTAAACTATTAAGTCTTCCATACAGCAACCAACTAAACAAGATTTTGAAGCTCTCATAAAGTTAAGGCTTAGTGCAGGTCTGACCACTAGACAAATGACAGACACTCTCTATTAACACATCTCTCTTCCCAAAGGGGAAGAGAAAGGGAATAAGAAAGACAGAATTACACAATTATGAATTATCTGTCAACCTGACACAGAAACATCTTAAGACTCTATTAGCTGCAGTTCATTTCTATGGCTATATTCCCACCACAGTTCATCTCTTTTTATGGTCTTCCTGTGCAGTCTCTACCAATTTGTTACTTCAATTTCAATAAATATTTTAGAATCGTGGCAACATTCATGTGAAAAAAACCCAAAACTTTTGTGCTGGTTTTGACTGAGATAATTAGTTTTCTTCATAGGATCTTATATATTACTATGTTATGGATTTCTGACAAAAACAGTATTGCTAATATAGCAGTGTTTTAGCTATTGCTGAACAGTGCTTGCATAACATCGCAACCTTTTCTGCTTCTCATGCCACCCTGTCAGCAAGTAGGCAGGGGGTGCACAAAAAGTTGGGAGAGAACAACCCAGGACAGGTGACCACAATTGACAAGTGATAAAAATCTGGGAGAGGAAGGAGGAAGGGGTGAATGTTCAGTTATGGCATTTGCCTTCCCAAGTAACCATTACACATGATGAAAATATTTAAACTTCTGTCTGCTGATAGGAAACAGTGAATGAATTCCTTGGTTTGCTTTCTTTGCCTATTAATCTATCTTTATATCAACTCACGAGTTTTCTCACTTTCACCCTTCCAATTCCCTCCCCCATGTCTGTGCAGTATTTAAGCAAGTGACTGTGTGGTGCTGAGTTGCACACCTGGGTTAAACCATGACAATTTCAAAAAAAGAACCACTTCCTTTAGGTTCAGAAAATTAATTCAAAATAATTTATTCACTCATAAGATGAAAAGATTCCCATTTTCATTAAACTCCAAACACTTCCTATAGCAGGCTGTTTCTTGTGTACCTGAAAAAGCAATAGTCTCACAAAGGCTAAAAGTCAATAGATAACGATCCTCTTGAACTCTAACATAAGAAATAAAGGTATTCACTTACTGACTTGTTACTGACAATGTTCCAAAGCAGATTAGTACATAAGAGCAAGGGCAAAATTCTTTGGGAATTTTCCTGTCATCCTGCAGTTTTCACCTGAGAAACTTTCTGAGCAAAAGGGAGAATTTCTCTATGTCATTGTCCCCTGCACATTTCTTTTCTGTGAAGCTGCCTAGACCTCTCATGACATTCACAGCATCCTGCTGGCAGACCTCCACCACTCCAACACCTTTTACCAGAAGGTCCACAGTCCTTTGGATTGTTTTGAAACTGCTTCCAACCAGCTTGATTTGATGGCTCCAGTTCACATAATTAATAACAAAGTCCAGTTTACCTTCCGTATGCAACATAAATATGATCTCTTAAGACCTCTGTTATAGTTTCAATGAGGCATCTCTTTTGAAGGTTGAGCAATATTTGTCTACATAGTCATTCCTTGTACAGACACTATTCAAACCTTTGGTTGTCTCTGCTGACTTTTTCTAGTCCCAGTATATTATTTTTAGAATAGTGAGGGATAGAACAGTACATTGAATTCACAATATGAGAACAGCACAGAGTTGTATGATAGCTTAACAGCACAATGTTGCTCTCAGTTTTTCTATATTAATAATGACAAACATATGAGTTGTTTGTGGGCTTTTTGTTTTTTTTTTTCCTGGACACTAATGAGCACTGAGATGACATTTTCATGAAGATATCTGTTATAAACCCCAGATTTCATTCTGACTGATAACAGATAGTTTAGAGCGTATCACTTCAGGTATATACTTAGCATAGGCTACCTTGTACCACATTACTTTTGTCTATATTCTATTGTACATCATTCCAATGTGTACTCATGCCATCTTGCAAGATCCTTCTGCAGTACGTCATGCTAGACTCTGTTCACTGAACAAAACAACTTAATACTGTTAGCAAACTTCACCATCTTATTCTTAACCTCTTTTTTTTGTGTCATGTGGAAATAGGTTAAACAGCATTACTCACAACACAGATAATTTCAGTATTTCCCTGATGATCTCTTTCCACTCTAAAAAATGACCATATGCTTCTACCCTCTATCTACTTCTTGTCTTTTAACCTGTTATTTATTTTTGCAAAATTATTCCATAACATCTTTACACATGTGATGACGGATCTCACTAAAAGACTTGCAGAAATCCAATCAGTCTGTATTAATCAAGTTGTCATACTTGTGTTAATTCATTAGAAGAAAAATTGATGCACAGTTGGTCCTGCCAGATTTACTAGAATTTACCCTGGCTCAATATCTATCTCTATGCAATTCAGGATAACCTTCTACCTTGAAATCTGATTATTCAAATGTAATCCACTAAGTTTAACAGCTCGCACTCTAGCTGAAACCCTTCCAGCACTAGCACCAGCTGGGAATTCCCTCCAAATGTAAATGGATGTAATTCCCAGCTGCTGCTAGTGCTAGATATAAATTATTCACAGTTTATGTTGATAAATGTGGCTAAGTTATATACAATGCTCATCTTCATGCCATAATTATCTTACAGTGCCAATTTTCAAAGCTGATGTTTCAAATGTCTCTGAGTTCAGAAAAGACTAGAAGACTTCCATATAAAATTTATGCAAAGTCACTTTTCAAATTATTCCAGTGTAGAAAAGACTTCAGAAAATATTTTTTAAATGAAGAAAGGTGGATAAATGATCTTTTTTGAATACTTTGGAACAGGAACAGAAAATTAATTTAAAGGGAAACACACAATGTTCAAAATGAATTCATTTAAAGGCTGAAACTAAATACAAACCTGTTAGGAGCAAATGGTAGTCTCGGGAGTCAGTTATTCAAATTGAACAGGAGGTTGAAAAAAAAAGAAGCACAGGAGTGTTAAAGTTTCTGTTTATACCATTTCTCTTAAAATGTTTATGATGAAACAAGAATAGAACATGAATCCTTCTACGGTTACATGTCGTAAAGACAATTTTTCTCGCTAGAGACATATAGAGCCTTCTTTTTAATATCAGCTATCTTTTTCTTCTTTACATTTTTTAGATAAAATGTCATCTTTCTTTGTCACACATTCCTCAAAAAACCTTATCACTCCAAAGGATTTTTCTTATGTGTTATTAATCCTGAAAGGTATTTTGTTCAAAGAAGATTTTGCAACCAGATAGGTCACAAAATAGCTTTTTGCCAATCTTCTGTTTCTGTCTTTTTCACACTTCTCAAACTTTCTTTCTTTTTTTTTTTGTTTTTTTCAACAATTATTGTAGTTTAAACTACAGAGATCTCTTTTCTATAATACAATACTGGCACAAAATATTGATTTTTGTTAGCTATCCAGTAGAACAAAATATGCAGTATTTTTCACATACATAGGTAGGTCACCATCTGAACATTTGCTTGAACTTATTATAGTCCGTCTGCTAGTGAAATGCTTACAAAACTATATTCAGAGAGCTGTGCATGACTGTTAAGATGTCACATTTTTATATGAAAAAGGTACAGTGTAGTCCAATATCATATTGAACTAAATCCTTTTGTTCCTTCATTTCTTTTCAGCAACAGAATGGATAATCTTTGCCTTCATTTATGATACTTTCCAGAGGGTTGTTTTTTTTTTCCTAGTTACATCAATCTTAAATATGCATATTAAATCAATATGAATTTTATACATTTGGATCAAAAATAATAACTACCAGAGCAGCTCTTTTTCTGGTTTTCCTGCCAGAAGCATGTGGTCTCGCTTAAATCTTGGTTTTGGCAAGAACTTTGGGGGACTCATGAGGCTTCAAGTTGTTCTGCCCTGAGAGATGTAAGGAGTTCAGATTCCCTCAGAGAAGACAAATTCATGTGTGAATTCTCTGTTCTTCTGAACTTACAATGAATTTCCTGGAGCAAGTAGCAAAAACATAGCTCATCTGGTCAACGTTTCTGGGGCTGTCAAGCCCTTGTAACAGGACAATAACAAAAATGTGTGAGATAGCGAGTGAAAAGGAAAAAGCTTCAACAATTTCTTTTGTACTTAAAAGTGTGCACACATTGAAAAAATTTCAAAGTTTAATGTGAAGTACAGGACCTCTCTGCAGGCATGGTAACATTCACGATACGCTTCTGATAATTACAACCAATGGACATTTTTACTGGTGAAAAGGAAGTGCTGATATGGTCTGTTGTAAACCTTCTCCCTCTGTTACCATGGGATTTTCATGCCCAGGTATTGCCAGGGATGAGGGGAATGGGTGGAGAAACAGCCCTGCAGGCCTGAGGGAGAGCAGCAGGAGGGCAGGTGGACCTCCAGGTGCCCCAGCAGAGATGCCACTGGAGAGACCCCAGAAGAGAGAGACCCCAGTGGGGCAGGTGGGAAGGGCTCAGGCTGGGGCAGGGACCAGTGTGAGGAGGAAGGAGCAGCAGAGAGGAGCTGCCCTGGGCTGGACACAGCTCCCCATTCCCCATCCCTCTGTGTCACTCAATGGGGAGGATTTTTGAGTGAAGGGGTGAAGCTGAGCCTGGGAATGGGGTGAAGAAAGATGGTTTTATATTGTAAAATATGTAATATGTCTTTTTGTTCCTCACTATCTGTAAATATTTTAGTTGGCAATAAATTAATTTTCCCAAATAGACTTTGTTTGGCCCATGACAGTAGTCAGTAAGTGACCTCACTGTCTGTATCTTCACCCATTAGCTTTGCTCCTGTTGTTCCTATTTTTCTTATTTCACCCCTCCTTCTTCTGAGGGCAGAGAAGGCAATGAGCACCCAGGTAGGGGTTTGGCTTTCAGCTGAATTTAGCCCACCATGCTTCCTTTGAACTAGTTGTAATTGCTTTCAGATTGCATAGGTTTGCAGTGAATATTACTATTAATAATAACTTATACCGTAGTTATGAAGTTGGTGCAATGTGAGCCCTGGTGAGACCAAGTGAGCTAGAATTAAAAGGTGTGTGCTTTCCACTTCTTAAAGTTAGAGACCAGGTGAAAATAAACACTAAGTATAGGGAGCCTAAAAGGAGAACAGAAAATGGACATCAGTGTCTAGCAGAAGTAAGAGAAAGATATTAGCAGAAGACAGAAAGAGTTCTGCTAGTAGAGGAGTAATTAGCAGGTGGAGAAAAACAAAAATTTTGCTACAAAAAGTTAAAAAGACTTAAAGATTGCAGAAAAAGATTCAAAGTGTACATACAACACAACTGGTATGAGATATTGTTGATACCACTGCTTCCACCAATAGCTAGGAGCAGTGCAGGAGTATAAAACAGAGGAGTACATGCAGACATGACTTAAGAATCCATCTACTGGGTTGTCTTATTAATCTTCTCTCAGTGTGCTAGGTGCTGTAAAACAAAATAAGGGCAAAACTAAAGAGCTAATTTCATAATGTGAAAGAATAAATACTTAAAATACAAATGAAGAAATAGAAATAAAGCCCAAATAAATTAACAAGGGCTAAGAGCATTTAACTTGCAAACATAGATTTCTTTCATTTGCAACTGATCTTACAAATCCATTACAGAGAAAGAGAATGGGGTCAAAATGCAATAGGAAGAAAATATAGACCTTTTATTAATATTCCGTCTTTTAAAGGATGAATAAGTAACAGAATATCTGCTAATAATACTTTTGTTTCTAACAACAAAACCAAAAGGTCAGAATTTGATGAAAGAGGTAATGGGCTATCAATGTTTGGACTGTTAGAGCTATACTTACAGAAGAAGATAACTGGACAAGTTCTGTCATAGACTGAAGAATGCAGATAAACAGAAGGACAAAGAATCAGATTTTCAAGAAACTGAATCAAGTAGCACAGCTGCTACAAATTCAATTATCAATATTTTCATTGTAGTTGTATTTGTACAGGAGTTTGGTTTATTTTGGGGGTTTTGCCATTATACATAAACAGACAGGAAAAGGAATCTGATTGTAAGCTATTCACAGAAGAAGGAAAAAGAAATATTTGTATAGTCTAGTTGAAGTTATTTGCTTCATATAAAAAAAATCTGATGTGTAATAAACTACCAGTTAACATCACAGAATTTATTGTGCATTTATTTTTAATCAGGTAGGGGGATTGTACTCTTTTATGAAGTTAAATTTCCTGTTAATGTAATAGCTGCCTGATAAGACAATTTTTATAACTGCAGCATGAGGCACAGCCAATATGTGGGTCAAAAGCTACTTTTCCTTAGCTTGCTTTCCTTCATCTCTGAAACATTCATGTAAATATTACTGACCCTTAGAACATAAAAACATTTTTGTGACTTAGGTAGGGACAGGATTGCTGTTACACATTTCCTGACTTGTTTTTTAGTTGACAGATAGATCTTTTCATCTACATGTACTTTTATCACTGTTTGTAAGGCCTCCTTCATGTAAGGTAAAACTAGACAGTTAGATATGAGGTGCAGAAGGTTTTATACTCCATAAAACATACATTTTGAAATGACCTTACCACATCATTTAGTGATTATGTATAAATAAAGAAGCCTCAAAAAAAGCTGGGGACTACCAGGCTTGAAACTCAAGTCTGTTTGCTTAAGGCCTTACTTTAGGATGCCTCACAACAATGTGTGAATGTTTTCTTGTGTGCTTTGTTACTGTAACGATCATTTATACATATATAGATATATATTTTTGTAATTTTTTTGTTTCATCATTTAAATATATTTATAACTTCATATGTATATGTTAGTGTATATATATTTATATAAAGGTATTCAAAGTCTTTGGTTTTCAAGAACAGTCTTTCTCATTTTTCAGGAAATGTTTACTCCAGTTTTGAAAGAAATTTCTCTGCTTTTGTTTTTGTTGTTTAGGTTTTGGGGTTTTTTTTCCAGTTAGGCTGTCTTATTGTGCATGCCACATACTTTTGAGATGTGCCACAGTTTGGGGCCAGGGTACCCCCAAATCTGCAACAGAACGCTCTCTCCCCCTCCCCACCCAAAAAGGGAGGAAAGGAAATAAAGAAGAAAGATTTATCAATTAGGAAAAGAAACTAGAACAGCTTTACTAAGGAAAATTAAAATAATAATAATGATAATAATAATATTAATGTACATATATACAAATATAAACAAAACCAGTATCGAACCCAACCCCCCCAATGGTAAATACCTCACCGTCACCACTGATGCTGTGGAAGGGCCCAGCAGCAGACAGGAACCGGGAGCTGGATTCAGGGATGCGGCCCAGAACCTGGGGCCCAGCCAAGGCCTGAGCCGGGGGCTGAGACCGGGGCCGGAGGCCTCAGGGCAAAACTGAAGCTGCCAAGGCCAAACCGAGTGAGGAAGAGTCCTGAAGCTTGAGAGAGCAGCTCGATCTCAGGGAAAAGAAAGATGGAGGGCAAAATGGCGAAAGGGTCAAGAGAGAAGGGTCGAGACACTCGTAATCCCTCAGTTTTATGTCGGATATGACGTATATGGGACGGAATAACTTGTTGGTTAATTTAGGGTCTCCTGTCCTGTTTGCTCCTCCCTGACGGTGCAACCTTTACTTTTCTGCACCCAGTGATGTGGTACACAAAATCTAGCAGTGACCTTGGTTTGCATACCAGTCCTTGGTACTAACTATAAACATAGAGCATTATCACTGCTAGAAGCAGGCTCTGTCTGCAAAAACATGCTGCTAACTTCAGACAGACTTAGCTGAAAAGTAAAAATCATAGAACAGAATTGTTCTGTTCTAACCCAAACCAGGACAAGATGACATTTGGATGAGATAATAAATTTTTCCTCCCAAAACTTTATACTTACTTTTTTTTTCATTATTTTTTTTTCATTATTTTTTTTTCTTAACATGTTGTTCTGGAGAAAAGATGTTAAATCTGTAGAAGAACTTATATGTTTATAGAAAAGTTATACTTCAAGTAACCTTTATCTTCTGGTCCACTTAACATTATAATGAACAACTATCTGCACAAAATGAAAGATGAGGTTCATAAAGACACAATTATTTTTCTATCTTTGCGGATCATGTAGCTTTCTTTTTCTCTTATGATTAAGTAATAATTGTCCAGTAAAAGTGCAAGTCAATTTGTACACTCAAGTATAAAATCTCCACTGTGAACTTTGATTTGGCAAATAACGAGATCACTTGAGTTTAAAATAGGTGTTTTGCAACAGTTCACAGTAAGATAGCTTATTGTCTATAAAGTGAACAAAATAAACATTTGAAGACATAGTGGATCATTTCCAAAATAAGTAAAGGAATAGTAGTTCTTGTGCACTCACAGTTCTTCAAACAAAAGAATCAAATGCTGGAAGAAATTAAAGATGACATTTGACTGATGAAGGGCAAGGAGAGAAGCTTGAGCTTGAAGTCTCTGCAGGGTCAAGGAGTGCGGAATCTGATATCTAATCACAAAAAAAACCCCAAACCAAACCAAACCAACCCAACCAAACAAACAAACAACAACAACAAAACAACAACAACAACAACAACAACAACAAACAAAAACAGAAAAAGAAAAAGAAAAAAAAGTTCCAAGTGGTTACATTATCTTCAAAGAACTAGCAAACCAATATCTGAGAATGGTCAAGTCTTGCTGCAGTGATCAAGTAAAGCAGTTTTGATGTTTTCTGGAATTCCAGATCCTTATTTCTATCCAGTGTGGATAGAAAATATAGAACAACATAGTTATGCATGAGAAAGAAAAAATCATCTGGGGAATTTGTCCCAATATAGGAATCCATCTTGCAGCTCAACAGTTTTCAATATATCAAACGGTATTTAATGATGTGGAAATGCAGTTGACTCTTATTGGAACTTACACTGAGAACAGCAACATACAATGCAATGTCAATCTTATTTCTTCCTTTGTCTTACTATATTACAGCAGGCAAAAAGAGTTATGTGTTCACATTATGTGAAAGAATGTGATATTCTATCAGATGAGATTGCAAAACTATGTTTTTCTTAGCTGGAGAGAGATATCAGTAAATAAAAAATAGCAGCCAGAAGCAATTATGTGAAACTCTGAACAGTGTTCCCTAGAGAGAAAGATATGTATATTTTCCTGTCTAGTTCCATTATGTGTGCTCATTTCAAATCTAGACACTTTCCAATACAAACAGAACAGATTTAATTTTGTTGGAACAACACTCCCTTCTGACACTTCATGTGCCAAGTGAGAAAAGCAACACAAAACCTCTAAGAAATTAAACATCTCTTTAAGAACAATGCAAATGCTATTAATTTACTTCCAGTAGTGGGGGTTTTCCTGATTCTCTGCATGGTTACATTCTATTTCTGCAAAGAATAAGCTGTTTGTTTCTACTTTCAGTCTTGTTTGTACACAAAAAGATTTTTTCAGACTCATGATGTCAAATATTATATTGTAAACAAAGCCTTTGTTAAGTGCTCAGATTTATTTAGGCTTTACTTAAAAGGGAACAGATAGGAGTAGGTGATTCCATCATATGCAGCCCTACTGAGATGAGGTGATATGCCTATTTTATTAATCTTATGGAAACAATAGGAGGACTGTCCTCAACCGGCAGGGAGAACACAGTACAACAAGATCATGTTAGAGAAAAAGATGTCAGGCCACGCACTTAGAGTTTGATGTCAAGCATTTCTGTTATAAATGAGATTTTTCCATTGCAACCCAAGGAAGAGAAAGACCAGGAGTGTTAAGTGACCAAAACGGGTGCATGTGGACCATCAGTACAACATGGTAATGAAAACGTAAATAGAATTCTGATCCTGAAGTATGTCAGAAGTATACAGACATGTACAGTGGCATTAATGTGAAAAACACAATGCATTGCTATGACTCTAAAATGAATCCTTAAGAAATTTTGATAATCTGGATTCAAGACGATGAATGCAAACAGGAAGTGAGAAACAGACAGCACTCAGCATGACTGGGAGAACAGATGATTCAGTTTATGGAATGAAATGAAAAAAATATCAAATTATTCAATCTAGCACAATAAAGCTAAAAAGGAATACTCCTCTGCCTAAACACAACAGAAGACAGCCACTGGAAACAAAAGGAAATATTCAAATCCAAGAACAATACCAGAATACAAAGAATGGATAAAGCTCAAGGCAGTTTTCAATGCATTAAAGTTGTGGAGCAGCCTACCTGTGTGAGAAGCAGAAAAGCTGACCAACTCTAACAGGGAACAATGATTAGACTATTAAGCTCTCAAGTTTAATAAGAGAATTGTATGATATTGTTTTCTGCAACATTAAAGGATAGAACCATATGATCTGCCTCTAGCTTCAAATGCTTCCACAATTTCTATAATTTTTGCTAAGAATATGTTACTAATTAGGGTTGTGTGATATCCATTAGATTCACAGGAACTGACATATATAACAAAGAAAGGGGGAATACATATTTTACTCTCGCTACCCTCAATAGGTAAGAGAATAAGGACAGACATACTGTAAATGTATGATATTAATACTTGAGTGAATAAGGCTGCAGAAACACATAAGTCAAAGAAAAATGAGAACTTAAAACAACATCTGCAGAGGATTGGACCAAGACTGATTAACAACATAAGCCTATGGAGTATAAAAACACCTATGTATTTATATGTATATTTTTGAATATATACTGTTGCAACCTTCAGCTATTTCTTCTCCAGGTGCTTCCTAAACCAGAAATTGTTTCTGAACACTGAGTAACTTTTGTTCATAAACATGTTCAGGATCCTTTTATCAGCATTGATAGCATCTTATGCTCTATGGCTGACAAAATTTGTGGAAAAGACAATCTCATTTTATTTGTTCTGAACTTAGAACTTTCTAATTTTATTTAATACTCCCTAATTCTACTAAAAGAAGAAAAAAGTGTTGAAAATCTATACAATTTTCTCCCCATCTCTGATTATGTCTAGAGACCTTTCCAGTATCCCTCTCAGTTATTTCTTCTCCAGACCGCAAAGTTCTACCCTTAATTATCTCTTGCATAGAAGACTCTTGCCTTGATCATTATTGACTTTCCTTCCTCTGATCCCAGAGAAGCTGTCTCACACATAGCTCCTACACTGAAGTTCAGAGCTACAGTCCATACACTACTTTGAATGTGACCCCAAAGCAAAACAGAAGGATCACATTGTGAAAATAGCTGACAATGTAAAATTTTGAGGACCTTCTTATTTGCAGACTTTAATAAAATCTCTTAAATACAGGCCAAAGATTTGGGGTCATACCATAGAATCAGTATCTTAACTTCAGAAAATAACGGGCACTTCATAAGGACCTTTCTCTTCCATACTGTTGCACATTTTATGTACATGGCTAGATAGCACTGAAAAAGAAGGCTACTCAGACCTTTAGCATAAAGCCAGGAGCTTTTCTGACTCTGAACACTTAGCGAAGTTAAGTGATGATACATCATAATGACACAACTAGAACACACCTCTGCAAATGTTTTGCTAGATCAAAATAATCACTACTTAACCCCGCTCAGTTTGCCTGTTAATGCTTGTTGCAGTAAAGTTCAACCTCAGGGGAAAGCCCTGGACATTATCAAAACCAGTAGTAAAATTTAATGTGTCACCAATAAGTACAAATGCGTAATCATTAAATCCTCCCACAATTGTTCTTGTGAGAAATGCCAGAGTAAAGAGCTTGAAAATAGGGTACTTTCATATCTAGCCCAGTGAATAGATATAAATGCTGAAATATTTGACTGGTAGCTTCAGATTTGTTTAATTTGTAAAGGTGTTTGTCAAGCATAAGCAATACGTCAATGAACTACTTGCTTGTCTTTGATTATTGTTCATGTGTTACTGGTTAAGCAGCAAACTCATAAATATATCTGGTGAAATTGCATCCAAATTCCAATCAAAGATAATGTGCTATTTCAACAGATCATTTAGACAAATATATACTGAATAAGGCTATTAATCTTCAGCAGAAATAGCAGATGGGAGTGAGTGAAAGCTGGAAGTGAAGTGTTGAGTGATAACCCATTGAATGATGATCTTATTGGGATTTGAAATACCTCGGTATGCTGCTTGTTGTGATGATGCATTATTATTTCAGCAATGAATAGGAAACTCCCAATGATAAAATATCAAAAGAACCCTCAATGATGTGATTACAGAAAAGCTCATTGTACTGCTATGGGCAAATTTAGGTAATTTTTTGACGCTTCTCAAGACCTCACTTCAAGTTACAGGCTCGAATTTCTCCGTCTCACTAAAAAACATCTCTCTTAATTGAAGTGATCTGTTCACCAACTATATTCACATTCTGTTTCATACCAGAAAGATCCTGCCCTCCAGATTTCTACAAAAAGAGTTGATATAAACATATCTATAAGCATATCTAAAGAGACAGGTATAGAGAATCTGCAGCATGTTCCAATCCAGATACGTCTCACATGAAGTTACTGTTGTTCTAGTCAGCTTGTGTAAGCATCTTAAGAGAGCACATCTGTTTGTTTGCAGCATGACACAAATGAATATCTGTAATTTTTAAGACAAAGTGATTTAAATACCTAGCTTGCTCACCAAATGAGCAGCAAGGACTCTAGCCAGGCAGCGCCCACCTCTTCCCAGATAACTTTGCCCAAAGATATATATATTTTTTAAAAGTATTGTTTACTCAGTCAATAAGGATAAAACTAAAAGGGATTTTATGCCTCTGAAGAGATGCTATATGTGGTACACCAACAGATGCAAGGCTGCCACAGCTCCCTGTTCCCAAGTCTCTGCAGGCATGCACACACAGCCACAAGCACACACATAGTATATGCATAGATGCACAGAGATCAACAAAGACAGGAAACGCAGCATCCACACAACCACAGCCACAACCACAGCCACAACTGACCTCATCCTGTTCTGCTCTTAGGCTGATCAGAATCTAATCCTGTTAGTGGAAAACATGTATACTACATGGAACTCTCCAGTAGCTGCTCTGTCCAGTAACTGGATCTCTCAGGTGCTGGCAACTGAGTGTGCAAACTCTAGACCCCTCACACCTTTCATACATATAGACACATGCACTGTGGATCCCTACAGTAAATCACCTTAGATACTAGGTCTATCCCATTGCTGGCCTTAGCATCCCCTCATCTCCTGGTTACCTCATGGCCAGTTACACACATGCAGACGAATCTATCCAGTAGCTAGTCCACACTTAGGGCCTTTCCTCTACTGAATCTCCATAACGGTCTCTAAGTAGCTACCTTGGACCCCTTGGTCCCTTCAGTAGACAACCTGCAAACCCTCTTGTCTCTCCAGCATTTGTACCAGACTGATGTCTTCTCCAATAGTTGGCTTCCAAGCCTCTTACCTACTCACCAGTTAGGGCAGCTTATTTTTGGCTACCACTGACACACTCACACAGACTCCTGCCTTACCAGTTGCTGGTACCACAACCTCATGGCCCCTTGTAACACATGGTCCCATTCCAGTTGTTGGCACATAGACCTCCATACACATACACGCACACAGATGAGAGATCCCCTTCACTCAGGAAAACAGTTAGAAATTATGTTTAACAAGAAGACAGGACAGACTGTGCTGGTCATATGCAGGTCATGGCCAGACAAACGTACTGATCAGCCATTTGTTTACAAATGACTGGCCCTTCGTGTCCTCTTATTGTTCTTTTTTCCCAAGCCTTCCTTTTCAAACCACCTTCACCCCTTACTTCCTTGCCTTTGGTTCCTCTCCTAACATCACAAGATGTACAATCAAAAATGTTCTTCCCCTCATATTTCCATAAACAGTAACCATTTTCAGTTTCAAAGGTGCTCCAGAGAGCTGCTACCACGACTCAAGTGACGGGTGTCACCCCCAGACCATGTGGCTGACGGTCCTCTGGTGAGACCCTGTGATGGGCCAGGACTGGAGCCTATGACTCTGACAAGGTTATTGTAGTTTCTCCATATAGCACTCCACATCTTTGTGCATGTGGGGGAACGGGCCTTTTAAACTACCTAACAATGCCTTGCTCTTAGACACATTTATTTTTAAGTCAGTCCCAGGCATCCAGCTCCTGGCTGTAGGAATATCCTGGCTGATAAAGCTTCACACCTTGTACAGCTGTGTGGTTGCCTCTTAACTAGGCTGTTGCTGACAGTCTTCCCAGATTTAAGGATATCATGGGTTTAGATTGATCCTAGGTTCAATCCTATAATGAGTAAACCCAGACCATCTATCTGAAGGCAGAAAGTACATTCACCAATTCATAGTTCTCTACGTTGTTTCTGTAAGGCTTAATATCTCTGTCATTACTTCTTTTTTGTTAGTTTTCCTTAGACACACTCCTTTGATTTAACACTACCGGTCAGGTAGGATAATATCACACATTTTAAAAAAGGTACATAAAATATTAATGGAAAATAAACAACATTCTCACCTGTCCATGGTTGGGTATGACAATGCCTAAAGAAGTGCATTTGAGAGACACACACAATATGGTGTGAATTAGCAATTATTTGTACTTGGACCAGAAATATATATCTCTTTCTCTCTCTCTGTATATGTAACTGATAACGTTGCTGATTCAATTATAAAAACAACTAATTCTCCATGTTGGCTCTAAGTTTTAATGTGATTTTCTGTAACGATGTTATTGACTCTCCAGTTCAGCAAGTAGCATGATTGAATGTGCTTTGTTGCTTAAATCATTATTCTTCTCAGCCAAAGCTGCTGACAATAGTTTTAGTCAATTTTATTTAAACAAGTTTTAAGTACACTATAATAGCAGAAAATTAATAAGACAGAATCTGGAAAAGATCTTCTTTCAACAAAGGAATATATGTATGTCACACAAATATTTAGGTTATGGATTTGAATCTTTACTGTTGCACAGATAAACAGAGTGAAAATGCTATAATAATAAAAATAAACCACTAATGGACAAATTCATGAATGTTTGGGGAAAAACTAGACTTTTTCTTCATAGGATGTTAAACTATATAAAACTTTAAATATTGGGTCTTCATGGAACTTTTTATGAAGAGCAAAGGCTGACTTTTTTGTTTTGAAATCTTGTGACACAATTCAAAGATTCTGTACAAGCTCTTTGCATCTACATCCATACCACAACCTGTTAAATCAGAGCATCTTAAATGCAAAAAAGCATGTACTGCAACACAGAGCCCTATCCTGTAATTTAAAGTCTCCTAGCAGTCACCCCTTCCCCAATAATCATAACCTTCTTGAAGTTATACCACGAAAGACAAAAAAAAAGCCTTCTGATAGCAAAGCTTTCTTTGTAAACATAAAGTAACGGATTTTTAGAGAAACTGCACTTTACTCATATCTGAGCCAAATGAATTCCCCTTTTGCATTGATGGCTTCCTGAGCTGCTAATTAACTGACTTTCTTAGGAGAAATCATCTCTTTACCAGCTGTGAAGATAACTAGAGTTCATCTAAAGACAGTACCTTTACCTGTAAAAAAGGTATTGCTCCATGTCTTTCTCCTTATCTGGATTTATTAAGAGACATCAGCCATTGAAGTTCATTGATATTTTTCTGTTTTTGTTCTTCTTTCATGAAGAATTCCTCAGACAAAAGCTGCAACGGAGGACTAAACGTTTATTTGGAAAATAGTGACAGGGTAAGTTTGCAGTCTTCACAACCAGTCCTAAAGCTCCAAACTGAGAATGAACTGATGTGTAAGCAGAAACACAGGCTTTGATGGAAGGAGCTGCAACGGCACCACAGTCTTTTCCCTACTTATGTGCTAGGATAGTTCACAAGGTAACAGTGGTAATATATCCAAAATTTCAGTTCCAGCCTCACAACAACCGCACTTTAACCTGCTAAATCAATGTTACCATTGTTAAGAAAATACGTGTTTACAGCATCTGTTCTCCACGCCATTTTTTTTTCTTCAATATTTAAGGCACAAAGCATAAAGCTGGCCCAACAAGCTTCAGGAAAATCTTCTGCAAA
>WEIS01088723.1:907-11842 GCA_013389965.1 Todus mexicanus | reverse complement strand
CTGCAGTAGCAATAAGCAGGTGCTCAGACTTCCCTCCTCATTGTCCCGAAAAACTCCCAGGCTGACTTTGGGGTTTCTAGTTGCTCATTCCTGTGTTCTGATATGGAAATCTCCTTCAACTTTCATAAATAGTCAATAATTTTTGGCCCAGCTCTGTTCTTGTAGCATTTATATACTACTTCTAGAAAACATTTCCATCCTGCAGCCAGATGTCTGCATGGCAGCTCTAATCCACAGCACTCGTCTGGTGTCAGTGATTAGGGTCCTTCTTTCCTCTCTGTAAAACCTGCTAAGTCAGATAGTCCCACACTCAGGGATCCACATGAGGCCCTGCCACAGTTTGCTGCTATCTAAAATTAATATTTAAGCCTGACACCATATTTGAGGACCTGTGGTGTAGAATTGGGAAGATTCAGGCTCAGGAACCAAAACCAAAACTTGCTGAACATTTTCTCTCCAAAGCTAGCTGGAAAAAAAACCCCAAAATTTCTATCAACTTTGGAAAAGAGAAAATCCACAATTCTTAATACAGCACTTCTAGAATTTATGTTCTTTATAGGAAGCTGAACTTTTACCTGAAGTTCCTGTGACTGACTCAGGGAAGCTGGATCTGGAGTAGACAGTAGCAGTCACCACCTCAACCCACTTCTAAAAAACTGCTTAGGGAGGAAAAAACTGCAAAGATTAGGAAAAAGGAATGTAAAGAAAGAGATTTTTTTTTTAAAGGCAGGATAGTATGAGAGCATAGGAAGGTCAACACTGCCTGTTTAGAGCCAGTCTCTTAATTTAATGCACTAAGGGATGCTTCATGCTGGAGGGGAGGCTTTTCATGCAGTGTCGGTTTACATTCAGCCAGAGGAAGAAGGACTACCATCTCTTTCCAGCAATGTGGAAAGGAGGCCACCATCCCACTCATCTGCAAGAATGTGGAAACAGTGGGAGAAATTAAACTCACAAACAGCTTGCACTGTTTCGTGTTTCATGTGTGCAAGTCAGAGATGTTGGTATCCAAAGCAAACACTACCTTCAACACATTGGCTGCAGTGACTCCAACCGAATGCAGTGAGTTTCAAATCAGTACTAAATGATCACATTTTTGCAGGTTTTCAAACATTCAAAGGGCAAAAATGGCTGGGGAAATAGATGTGTAACCCTTTCAAAATCTTTCAGCGATATTTTTGAAAGTCTTTGCGAGTCCGCCTTATACAGGCTGGCCCAATATGGCTGCAAGAGCACACTGGGCCATCAGCACACTTTCTTTGTATTCCTTAAATTTAACCTACCTATCTAGCAACTCCAAGCTAGTTTCTGAACACAATGCACTCTTACACAGCCCATCCTTCCTTGCTTCTGGTGCAGACTGGTACAGTCTGTCCACAGCACCCATCCAATGGGCTTTGCACTGTGTTCAGCTCATGATCCAATCTTCATGGCTTACACAGAGCACTCCCACAACTTATGTAGATATCTTGTGGCTGCACAAAGGATTTCACTCTCAAGATTGTCTGTTGATCATCACTTGTGAGCCCTGCAACTCTCACTCTTGCTTTCCCGTGAATCATTCCAAGCCACTCAGAGAAATTTTTTGCTTGTTCTACTCTCCCTGTAAGTCACCACCTCCTTCTCATGAGTTGACAGATGATTGAAACAGATACAAGATTTTCAATCCATTGAAATAATATTCAGCACTCTAATTATGTTTTTGTAGGTGCTGGTAAAAATGCAATATTGACTCATCAGATCTCAGGCTGGAAAACTCAGCAAATCAGCAAGATTGGGAAATGCAAAACCACCCTGTTTTCCTAACCTGTAATGAAATACTAACTTAAAAATCATGATTGGGGAACAATAGTGAATATTTCCACACACTCTTCCCTAAATGAAAACTTTAAATAGCAAGATATAGGCTTGCATATGGCAGAATTATGCAATGTTCCAGCAAGATAAGAAAAAAAAAAGGGGAGGAGAACAATTCATACCGAGTTAGAATAAAAGGAGAACTGAAGGAAGTCCCATCCCTTGGGACCTTATGAGATGCCTATAGGATGGTGGAGTAAACTCTGGGTGAGCATGCAGTGCTGGAGAGCTGAAGACTGAGGTCTGAATTTCTCCCTTGTTGGCTGTGTTTCTTTCTCTGGAGTCCTTACTAGTGTTTAAATTAATTTATTTTCTTGTGGCTGCTTCTGTGGAATACATTAGCTATTCATAGGCATTGAGATCTATCGGGCAGGAAGGGCACTGGGCTAGAGGAAATTTGCATTAGTCAATGTGGTTGAGGGTTCTTGTAAGCTCTGCAGCTGAGAATATGACTCCATTTAATGAGGGACACATTTCTGAAACTGCAAAACCTCAGAAATTGGTTGATATTCTTTCCATCATGCACACATCTGTTCCCTCTCTACAGGAGATACTGAGGCAGTCCTTCCACTGAATGCCAGCTTACAACAGAGGTGTTGTGGAGATATCATAGACAGTTTTACTTTTAGGTGTCAGACAGTCAGGGGGAAGATGAGGTTGAGGACAAGACTCCCAAAAGATCACAGAAAAAAAGGCTATTGCCTCTGTTTTAACAGCTGCCAGCTGCCAGGGCATGATGAAGAAATGTTCAATGTCTGGATGCCTATGCAAAACAGCACACAGGGCACGGGGAGCTCCGTGAAAGGACTATTGCTCACCTGAGGCAGGTCTGTAATAGCCATTGCCAGTGTCATGGCTGAACAGGTCTGCCTGGCTGCAGAGCTAGTATTCTCCCAGCTTGCATGGTTCTGTTCCTTAATGGTCTCTAATGAATAAATGCCAACACAATGCAGTAGATAAATATGTGCTACCAGGACTATCGACACTGAAGATCAGGCATTCATACTTAAGGCTTGTTTTCCTCATTTGCTTCCTTATTCAACTATAGATATAAAAGGGAAAAGGTGAAAGAGGCAAAGTGCTCTTTTTGGAGGAATAGCAGCAATAAAACCAAATCAGCCTAGTTATTGAACTGTTCAAAACTGTCAGAAGCTAATCATTTCCTGTTGTTTTTGATGGCAAATTGAGAAGGCAATCTATTCCCCCTTCTGGTCTCTTGTTATTGAGAGAGCTGATCCTTTCAGCAGAGAATTTGAGTGATAAAACTCATATAGACTTTGAAATGCTCAAATGTTGATGGCATCATAGAGGTGACATGCTGAAACTAGGGTGGGCATTGGGTCTATTTAACAGAAAATCATGCAACCATCTGATGAGCTATAAAGAGGCACCTCAATTGCTTTTTCTAGAAGAGAGGCCGCAGTACATAAAATCCAAAAGCCGTTCAGTGGTTTTATCAGGGATCTAACAAGCAGTTTGCAGAAAGAGCATGAGCTTGTAGGGCTGATTTTTAAACAGATTTATGGTTTATTTGTTTTTTTTCAAGTTCTAGTTACTGCGGGAAACCATTGCTTGGCTTTTTTAATGACTAGAAGTGCATACACATAAGCAGTTTTCCTCCCCTACTGCCCTGTGCTTTGGTTTCTGCAGGCAGACAGCTAAGTGGGATATGCAAAAATCCTGCTGTCGTGTTCTGTGAAGTACTCACAAAGGCAGAATGCTTATACATTTCACCTCACCACTATAATAAGAAAACAGAGCAAACAAACATGTTTGGGAGAAGCACAATGTGTACATAAACCCCAGTCTAAAACATAACTGCTCGGTCAGATCTTTTGAGAGCAATGACTGCAGCTCTGGTAACAGTATTCATCTCTGCACACAACTTCTAGCTTGTAGATGAGAATGAGTTTGGATGAATAACTAAGTGTTTCTCTCTTTTATACGAGGTACACAAGAACAAGTTTGACTGAATAATTATGGAGCACACTCTGAAGGCCAGTAGGCTAATATGAAATAGCATTGCTTCATTAGTGCTGCATCTTGTTGGTAAAAAATGTCAGAATTTGGCTTATCTAATTAGACAGAATGCTACAAATGTCAGCCTGGGTGTGAGGTAGCACCAACAAAAGTTTGGAGGCCTTCATCTTTGGAGGTTTATTTTGAGTTCATACTGAGCTAAGAAACTTGTTGAAATTGTGGTCTCATTTTAAAGGGGGGGAGGGGCACAGATGGCTCCTGTGAAATTGATTGTTCTCCAGAAGTTTTGTTTCTATGCTAACTTTACAAACGTAGCTAGGATTTTATAAATAGGTTATCATATGAATTGCAGCATAGCCTGTGAAATTTAAGCAGCTCTTGGCCTAACCTCCAACAGACTGATTTGGTTTAGCTCAACCCTGCCAAGTCAAGAGTTGATTTGAAGGCAATTACCAAGCCATATGTTGTCCTCATCTTAACACAAACAGAAGCCATTTTTTATAACACAGTGCCTGTGCTGTCACGTGTTGCTTCCCAGGAACACAGCCGAGTCTCACACCAGTGGTTCTTTCCCCTTTTGCTGTGCCCACTTCTGCCTGCAGACTCTGCCACCCTCCTTTCAAATGTGTTTTGAGGCTTGGCAGGCACAGCAGCCTCCACACACATCCAGCTCCCTGGGCAAGATGCCATGTGAGCCATTGCCCATAGCACACAAAAGGGGAAGGAGGAAGGTGTGATCATTAGTGACCATTGTGTGTCTCCATACATTATGAGATATGAGGGTGCAGTTTACATGCAAATTATTAAAGAGCTATGGTGATGGTTAAGAGGGAAGGCAAACTGGCCTATAGCTGGAATAACCCAACAGATGAAAATGACTTTGATTCTGCTGTGCAGTGTACTGAGCTTTAGGGACCATATATGGCTAACACCAGCTAACAAGAGAAATGCCATGACAGTTCTGTAAATACTTTGTGTGCAGGGAGTTTAGTGTATGATGGACAAGTCTCAAGAAACAGGCAGAGAGAGCATGTCTCATGGAAAGAAATTTTTTTTACCTAGAAATTATTTTGACCAGCTACCTGTAGCCCCAGAATCTCAGATGGAGAATTAATTTCAGAAGTGCTTTTGACAATAGTTTTCTCCCCAGTGCAAAAAAACATGCTGAAAATGGTGACATGTCATTTGTGCCTTTTGGGAGTCATTACAACTCAGCTAACACTTCCTGCCACAGATTCCTTCAGTGGTAAGCCAGTTGTTGAGAAAAACAGTAGTAGACACTCATGGGGCTTGCAAGCATTTTCAAACTTAGAGAAATTAGAGAAAGAAAGAAATAGTATGTAGTCCTTCCCTAGGGAGAGATGCAGTATTGTTCCTCTCCACTGCCTTGTACAGCTGAGATTTTCTTGTTCATTCATTTGCAATGAGACACATGTAGTTTCCCTTGAGGCCAGAAAGAAACCATGAAGCCCCTCAATACAAACACCTTTCAAAGAAGCCCATGCTATACCATGTGACCTCAACAGAAACATGATTTCCGAAGTTTCATGTAAAATTCAAAGTTATATTGATTATAAAAGATTGTTCTGCTATAGTTAACTTCTAGAAATCAACTTTTTAATGGTAAGGATGCAGGTGCAGAACTTGGAGGGCAATGCTCAGTCTTCAGTGTTGCCCAGATTTCCTGTCTAACTAAGAATCTTAGGCTTTTTATCTTTTCTATTGTGATGATGATACTTGCACGTGCTCTGCAACCATGTTAACAGAAATGAGCACAAATTTAGAATATCTCTTATTGGTTCCATTCCTATCCTATCCTACCTTATCCAGTCCTACCCCATCCTAACTGCAAAGCCATCCTTCCTTTTCAGATAACCAAATATATCAATACACAGTTCACTCTCAGTAAGCATAACATGATCTTTAGCATTGCGGAAGGTGCAATTGCTTTAAAGCTATGATATAAATCCCTTCGGAAACCTGTGCCGTGGCTGCCAAAATGAGATTTGCAGGGAAAGAGTCATTTGGCTATCCCAGCACAGAGCCTAAGATGTGACTTCAAGCTACCTGAGCCTCCTCTGTGTAGATAGACTTCTGGTTACAAAGATAAGGAGATGAAGGCAGGATAGGATGGCAGGCATTTCACTCCCCTGAAGTGCCTCTAACTCCCTACAAAACACATTAAGTATCTTATATAAGAAGAATACACACTGCTGTATATTAACATGTAAATAACTTATAATGCCAGCTTAATGATTTGTTCTAAATATTACTGTATATAGCTACACTGTATTTTTAAATTTCATGTCTTCTTTGAGAACTTTAAGCAAATTCTCTTCAATAACCATTGTCCTCTTGATTTTGAAACCAAATGCTTTCCAATATATGTGCTATTTTTCAAATACTCTAAATTTGTTTGAAAAGTTTTGTCAATTAATCTTAACTTAGGGAGATGTGTTATTTGGTCTATATGCACTCAGTAGATGATAATAGCTGCATGGATATTTAAAGCTAGGAAGGATCATTTTGATCAAGTATTCCAACTTTATGCATATCTCTAAGCACAGAATTTCACCTGCTAATCCCTAAAGCAGAGGGAAGTATTTTTCCTTACTATATTAGCAAGCATTATTAGGGCTAAGAATCTATGGTAGCATTTGTGCATATCTTTATAGAAGACTTTGCATCTCAATTTAAAGGCGGTTTAAAGATGAGGCTTGCTTCCCTGGTGCCAGCCCATTGCGCTGCTTCAGGCAAGCAAACAGCAGCACAGTGCACACAGTAGGATAATTAGCAGAAAATGTGATGGTGCTTTCTCTTATGCGGCACATCTTTAAATGGAGAAACCTCTTCTGGAAGCTCAAAACCAGGCAGAAATATACCTTCCTTGCTTTGTCTCTCTTGCCTGTTTCCTTTCTCTAAAATGCCATTGATAAGAAAATGCAATTTTCTTTTGTTCACTGCACTTGAAATGCCCATTGTGTCATTGCCCTCTTGCCACTCCTTGCACTTCACTAAAATCCCTCCATCCTTCCTCCTGTACAACTTCTCGTAGTCCCTCTGAACCTACCACAACAGGGGAAATATATTCAGGTAATGACATGGTCCTCTGCTATCGCCTGGCCTTGCTGCTGTGCAGGGGACCAGACACAGAAACATTTTTCTACACTGCTGATGCTGCGTTTGGCCACATCTGGAGTGCCAGTGGGAGCGGAGTGTGCAGCCCCAGGGCCAGGCTGGGGGCACCTCACATGCAGAGGTTTGCTTAGTGGCAGATGATGAGCTAACCAAGCTTCAGTGATGATAAATTAGACTTCGGGGCATTTAAAGTAAAGAAGTAAGGTGACACACAGTCATGCTTGGGGGAGGGGAAGAAAAATCATGAAATTATTCCAGATTAGCAAAAGAAATTGATGAATTAAAAGTGTGGCTTTAAAATGCCGCTTTGTATGCTGCGTGCAGGAAGCTGCGTCCTGCTCTCCCATCCATTTTATACTACAGTAATCCTATTGACTTCACTGTAGTTTTTCCTGATTTACACTCATCTGAGATAAACACAAAGCCCAGTGTCTTTCCAAATCATCCATCTTTGTTTGTGGAGAGCTACTCGTGAGAGAAACAGCTCAGCCATGCGTAAGGGGAAGTCATAATCTGACTGTAAAATCTGCAGTGGCACGTTGTATTATTAGCTCATGAGTAGTCTGGTTTATAGCACAAACGAAGTGAAATATACCTTTTATTGTTTCTTTCTTTTTTTTTCCAGCTTCAGAGAAACTATGTTTGTAATGCAGATCAAACTATGTCAATAATCAAAGATGCTAGGGGGTTTTTTTTGCTCATATTTTCACTGTGTATAAAACTTGTGCTGCCCTGGTGTATTTTCTGCAGTGAATTTGAGCTTGCCTGTTAAAACTGGAAAATACATTCCAAAGATGTGAAACTGTTTCCAGAGACTTTAGTTTTATTCCCTTCCCAAGGTCCTAGGGTAGGTTATAGATTTTTCTGCCTGCAATACCTACTATATAAGTTGTGAGCTCTGTAAGACAGGGATCTGGTGTTAGTGATCACTTTTTCTCACTTGGTGTGGGTTTTTTGCTTCCATTTGCAAACACGAGAGGAATGTAAAATTATACATCCCATGTATGTGGTATTCTAAATTGATACTCGTTTAGGATGCACTCAGGAGTAATACTTTCCCTTCTGTACATAGTGAGTGTACAAAACTGCACCAAAAAAGCCAAATAAATACTGCAGTCACTTGGATTTCCTCTTTGTTATGCCAATGTACTTTAGGTTATGATCATGTAATGACCTGAAAAAGATAGTATGTATTATAGCATTTTATTTCAAGTGAGTTTCCATATATTCAACCCCTAGAAAAGACAGAAAAATATAGAAATACTCCAGTGGCCTATAAAAAGCTTTAGATTTTCTTTACATGGAACCCTGTGGTTAAAGGGGCTGATCTGCATATTGTACACTGTAATTGCACAGTCATTTGTAATTCCTGGGATCAGGAATTTCTCAGATTGTTCTATTTTTGCTGCACAGAGCAAACCAGAAACAGCGTTGACTGTGTATTTTTGCTTCCTTGCTCCTGGAGCACTGAGCTGTTTGATGTATCCTTCTAGCTTCTTCTCCCAGCCGCTGTCACGGCCCTGCTTCCCCTTGCTGCAGACACATGTAGTTTCCTATGAGCAGCACTAATTTGCCAGTTTCTTCCTCACAAGTTGTCTTTTTCCTCACTCTGTACTCATTTAGGATTCAAAACTGATAGTACTCCAAGGTGACGACTTCTTTGCTTGTCTTACCCACGCTCTGTTACAATTCTTCTACATTATCATCATCATATGCATGATGAAATATGTATAACTGTGTAGAAAGTTCATGAAAGTCTAACTTTAAACTTCATACAGTTAATTTATCCTCCTACATTCATTTTGCATTTCACTCTCTAAAAGTAATTTCATGCCATTGCATGTAGCAATTTCATTAGAAATCCGTACTAATAATGGTATCCACCTTTTGACTGCTCAGTCTGTGTTGGGGATTTAAAGATTGTAACACTACAGTGTCAACTCAGTTTTCACAATGTTGTTACTTTCATCAAGAACCTTTGGGAATATCTATAACTGATAGATTTTGCTTTGTAAATCTTTTCTGTTAGAAAATATAAGTTGAGCGGTACCCCAGAGAAACAGAAAAATTAAGTCTCAGGTTGATATACTAAGTAGGTAACATTGCTGTGGGATACAGAAGTATGGTACAGCTTAGTTAAATATCAGTAGTCCTTCGAGAATGAACCCCTAATTTTTACATGTACTAAATTTCTTTAGATTCTATAAAATGATCAGAATTTAAGAAAATTTAGAAACAGACTAAGATGCCTTTTAAGGACATACTTTTGAAAAATGTGGCCACCAAGTATAAACATCGATCGCAGGTGTGGCACAGAAAACATACTACTGTCAGTCTATTTCCTTTACTGGCTTTATATCAGGTCCTACATTACATGTGCAGCCTGACAGCGAGTTGTAATTGTACGACTAAGTATAATAATACATGCAATAGTGGCTTTTCAGCACTGGATGGATTTCTCAGTAACTTATTGAGGTCACTAATTCCTTTCATGCAGACTATGAATAGAAGTGATTTTCCAACACTAACCTAGAAGAAAATGTCTGTGATCTGTTATCAATTCATAAATCTATGTTTCCTAGTTCTCGCAAAGTGACTAATAGTCTATTTTTAAAAAAGCTAAGAAGTCATGTACTGCATACAGAATAAATGGTGTAGATTATATTTATACTTCATAATAGCACTTTCTGTACACTAAAAGTGATACTAATGATTCCTCTGTTATAATTTCCAGCTACAAAAATTGCAAAGGTATGTGTTTTATTTCAAACATGCACACTGAAGAAGACTCTAACAAGAGTGCATTAGCCTTTTAAAAATCAAAATTATTGGTATTACAGAGTTCAGAAATTATTCTCCTGACAGCTTCTCCAATGGCTTATAGTTTGTTAGTGTTTTGGTATGGCTGGAGCTGATCACGTCTATTTGGGCTAGGTGCTACCATGCAGAAGTACATATGCATGATTTTAATATGTGTATGAGGGTCAGTTTGGGAAGCATTTGGTTGCCTGAAGGGACCAGAAGCAGTAGGACATAAGGATTGCATGTAAGAGAACAAATGCCTGTCTCATGGCCAGTGGGACTATTCCTGGAAGCACAACCTCAAGACTTAGAAGAAACAACTGGCAGGATGCCAACTTGACTCCTGCATTTTTTCCATGTATTGGCCAGATATTCTGTGCTCTTCAGTCTTCAAATAAAGAAATCTTAAGATGTGTTTTATCTACTTTGGTGGTGATCACTGACTGGGCAGTGCATTCAAAACTGGAAGGTTTTATGGCTAAGAAGAAGGTCTTTCTTGTAAATCTAAGCAAGAGTATCCATGGATATTTGATTTCAGGGAGTTCTCTGGAAGCTAACTTAGAACAGGAAAAAGTGAGACAAGAAATACAAACATTAGCAAGCATATCTGTAATCTTTCTCCTTGGGGTTCTCTAGAGTCTGTTAAAGATTTTATCCATGGGAAAGAAGATTTTCCCTTGTCTGCTGTCTGGTGACCATTGCTCTTAGGTCACTACTGTCTATGGCTAAAGCAGGAATAAAAAATTTGATAGTAATATTGCTACTTTTTTATAGCAGTAAGGACTATACAAAGATTAGGAGGGAAATGTAGGCTATTAGTATGTGTTGCAGTGTATGTAAACTGCTTTTTGAAGGGCATCTTAAGACCATGGTTAAGACTGGTTGTGCGTTCCATCCAGATAGCCAGGTAGGACCTTAATGCAGGTNAAAAAGGGATATTCTTTATTTTGCTTGCTTGCCTATCTTGAGAAATAGGGAGATCTGGTTAAGAGGGAAAAACTAGGCACTAAAGAGAAGTGTTTACTCAAATATGTTTTTTAAAGAGGATTACTAATATATTCTTCATTTAAAGTGCAAACGTAACAAATGTTTGAGGTGCAAGGCATCAGTGATAAAAGTATTATCTTAAATGGTGTTTACAGATTCAGTGTACAACTG